>VZRQ01002318.1:150677-211769 GCA_013397975.1 Machaerirhynchus nigripectus | reverse complement strand
AAAAAAAAAAAAAAAGAGTATAACTTCGTAACATAAATTCAGGTTCAATCTTTTTTACCATAAACATTAGCACCATTGTAAAGTTGCAAAGAGTAAGCTTCTTGTAAAATGAAATGATCTAATTGTAAAATGCATTTGATATCTCCTTGCAGGGAGGTTATTGCTAAAAGAAAAATAAAATATTCTGTATTACATTATGAAGTTATAAAATTTCAGCAATTAATTTTTAGTGCTGTGTAAGGCCTGATGTCACTGGAAAGATAAATTTGTAAAACTTCTTTCCAATATGATTTATTGATTCTATTTCAAATACAGTGTTTCTTTTACTTGCAAATACCAGAACTATTGTACAATCAAAGAAACTTTACCCTTTCTTCTTTAGTATTCAGAGGTGATGAGAGAGTGTGAAAGTCCTTTAAGTCCTTGAGGATCATATGAGAAAACTCAGAGTCTGATAAGGTTAGAAATATGCCATTTGGCCTGTCTCACACAGAAATAAGGTATTGTGAACTCCTAACATGCTCTCATTACTAGAGGAAGTTCTTTTAAAATAATATTCCAACAAGTTTTCTACCTACAGGGCAAAGAAAATTTTCTGAGGGGGATTTTACAAGGTAATGTAATGACAGGACAAGGGGTAATGTATTTAAACTGGAAGAGGATAGGTTCAGCTCAAATACAAGGAAAGAATTCTCTGTTGAGAAGGTGGGGAGGCGCTGGGACGGGTTGCCTGAAGCTGTGGATGGCCCATCCCTGGGAGTGCCAAGGCCAGGCTGCACAAAGCCTTGAGCACCCTGGGCAAGTGGAAGGTGTCCCTGCCCATGGCACGAGGTTGGAACGAGATGATTTGTAAGATCCTTTCCAACCCAAAGCACTCAATGATTTTTAATGCATTGCAAATCCCTCTCCTCAGTCTTTGGCAGTGTCCAAAACTTACCATTTCCATTCTCCACTATGGCCAGCGGCTCTCTGCAAATTGTCTTCTTTCTCAAGGGATTAACAGTCCTCTGAACTTCTGCCAGCAGCACTGCTTGCATTGCCTCAATAATCTGTCATAAATGCAAATTATTACTGGATGATATCAGTATGTCAATTATTTAGCTAAGTATTTGACAATTTTAACCAACTAGCACAAAATCTTGAGACTGTCCTGGTGAATGTCATTAGAAAGTCGACACTTATTAATAAATCTTTCAGACAGTGATAACCATGTGTCTCCACATACACTGAGAAAAAAAGGTTAACTAGATAGCAATAAAACGGTGTAAGTTGTCAGTCAGGACTGCTTCCCAATAAACATTCATTTTCTTTCATGTCAAATCTAGAACAGGTCACCTACTGCCGCCTTGATTTCAAGGATAAACACTTACTAACAATATATATTAGTAAAGCACAAGATGATAACAGCTAATAAGAAGTATCTTCAATTTTCTGTTCCCTGATGTGTGCAAAATTGCTTGATAGACTGAATAATGACCTTGTGTTTTGACATTTTTAGAATTTCTGGCATCTAATCTCTGATAAAATTCAAGAATGTTTTATCAGTGGTGATGCTCTTTTCCTCTAGCTCAAACATAACACCCCGTATTTTTTGTCTAACACAAAGAGAAATATCAGCTCCATCTGCTTTTATGCCAAAGGAACATCTACTGGAGTTCTGAGCAGCCTGCAGAGGGCACTTGCAGTAGCTGGGGCACCACATGTGGGCATTAGAACAATGCAGTGTGGAGGCTGTATGACAGAGTTAATACTTCCCTTCTCTTCAGCAAAGAAGTCCCAGGAGAACTAAGAACATTTAAAGATGTAAGACACTTATAAAGCACATGAAGACCTTAGACAGGAGACCCCAAACCTTTGTAACTCTCAGTCTAAATTTCAGCATGGTGCAGAATGGCAACGTGTACCTTCTCTTCATTTGGTATTTCCTTCAGAAAAAGAATACAACTTTTCCCACTTGAGAAGGTATTTTCTCAAGTACAAGAAATTTCCCAGAAAACAGGGTGAATCTAAGGCTGAGGTTTCCACCTCAACTTAAATATGAATTTCAATTGAATACAAAAGTTTTAAGTTTAATATATTTTATTAAAAACATTTTAAGCTTATAGGATATTTCTATTATAAAAAAGCTATTAAAATTATTTCAGTTTCTTATGAATTGAAGTTGACACGCAGGATCCCTCAAACTGCATGGAAGAGAGATGGTTTGAACTCACTAATCAAGTACCCATCCTCAAAAATATCTCCAACTGCTCTTGTAAATTCAAATCTTCAAGCGGAACAAAGGCTGTGGGTGTCCTTTGTGACAAAATCCTTTATTGTAGACAAATACACCGTAGTCAGGTCCACAATGTAAAAGTTCACTGCAAGTGAACCCAGCCCTATGTGATTCAACATAGCACAAACCTTCATCTTGCTATAATAGAACTTTATTTTACAGGGGAAACCAAGGGCAGTTTCCAATTCCTCACATCTACACCAGCCCTGAGCTTTGGGGATTACAGACCCTGACTTTGCAGCAGACTCCTACAATATATCTATCTAATATATATAACTAAGGAAGAGAAGGGAACACAGACACACTTTCATTGTCCTGGGGAAACTTTTGACATTACAATTCTTACACAGGTACACCAAAGAAATCTGCTAAGAACCTGGCATTAATCTGGATCAGATGCTCTGTACCTGTATCCCTTCTGTGTATGCCAGTCAGGCAGCATTTGTAGGAATTCCCTCTAACATCTTAGAGCAAAAAACTGTAACAAATGGCACAACTACGATATTACTGTACAAGCACCTGCAGATGTCTCTGCATGTTACCCCTGTGTCTTTCTTGAATCTGCATTTCCACAGTGCTTGGTGTGGTTTCACATTGAGTTTTATTTGAGTTTATCACTCAATCTTACCCCAAAATTTGTATCTATCATTATCACCAAGTTTAACACTCTCTAGTAGTTTTTCCTGTTTCTAACACATAACAAATCTACATGACCACCTTTCATTTTCTCTGATCATTTCCACTTTATCTTTAGTGTCCTTCTGGATATAAATTAGCTACCTTATTGGTTACATATGCTTTCATTTTTTTCCCCTATAATTTTAACTGCTGTTGAAAATACAATGTGTTTTTTAGTTGGGATTGTTAAATGTGACAGAAATTATGCTGCTTGTTTGACTGAGAAAGTATGAAAAGCATATGTCGACCTATAAATACTGATATTAAAAGTGGAAGATAATTGACTCTGAAGCAGCAATAATACAGACCAATTCAAAAAGACAAGCGAACAGAAGTTGAGGTGAGTTGTACTGCTACATCTATACTAAGTTACCCTGGCTTTCCTTTCTACACTTTATCAATTACTTCCAAGGATTACTATTCTCTTCCTAATGAGTGGGTCTAAGGAGAGAAGTCAATAGATATCACTCCTGGTTATTGCTCAGGCCATAACCTCTACAGGTCTGAGCCCTGCAGAAACTGCCTCCCAGGTGCCACAGGCGCATCACAGAGCAAAGAATACAGATCAAAACATCAGCTTGAATTATCCACTCTGCTTTCCTCTAACTCAGCACAGTAATTGTCAGCACGGTTGTCTAGATACTTCTACTGAACTATTTCTTTCTCTTCGTATATCTATCTGAAAAGATGAACACACAAGCCATTTCTGGGTGGGATGGGCAAGAAGTGGCTATATTTTATCAGAAAGAACAGCCAAACAGATGAAGATGACTTTTCCTTTCAAATCATCTGGGATAAAGAAAATGTTAAAAAAATTTTTAATATACACATTTAAAAAATTTCATTCAGAAAAAGACCTCCCTACAGCCTTCAACTTCAACAGGTCAGTAGACCCCTGATAAAACATTTGCAGCAGGTTTTTTCAGTTACTTTGTTTGCACAGAATCTGTTAGAGTGCTGTAAGGAGATGAGGAATCAATAATTGGTAACTCCTTTGGGTCATGCCTGAGGGTCAGCATCCTTCACTGAAGATCACAATACAAAAAGGTTTTAAGAACAGCCTAACTAGTGATGTTTTTGGTTAAATGTACATCAATGCTTAACCAGGCTGCTCAGGATTAATAAACTGGCCATTAAAGTGTGATTGCATAAACAAAGTTTTAACAAAACCATCTTACTGTCAACAAAAACTATAATTTTGTATAAACCACTGGTCACTAAATATCATACCTATTGCCAACATCTTATTTTTTTGAACCTTAAAAAGTTTTATGGCACTTTGGTAGCAATCAATCCAAAATCTGCACTACTGAGTGGGTTAACAAAGCTTATTGCAGCTACCACGCTGTACCTGAATAATGTTAAAATTTGAGAAGCATTGAGAGCATGATATTTGCAGTACCTGACAATTTCAGTGTCTTAAATTTAAACTCTTCTCAGGTGAAAAAGTTTATTCCATACCTTACCTTCCAGCACACTGACCTCCTGTGCTAGATGAGAGCAGTACCACTGTGTACACTGATTAGCTGCTAAATACACACAAAAATAAAAATACCTAAATCTCACATAACCAGTTATGCCACAAACACAGCTTTCATGGATATATGAACTACTCTCGAAAGAGCTTCAGTGGCTGACCAGGTCAGCAAGAGATTATATGCATTCCACATGACAACTGCAGCTATTGAGGTTTCAAAAAAAAGGAAAAAACTCTTACTGTAAGAGAAAGGGGAGAGAAAAAGAATTCAGAAATAATATGGAAGACATGCAGACAGTAGGGATATAATAAACAACTGATAAGCTCAAGATGAAATGCTGGAGTCAACTGAATGGGAATATTTGCAGAAACCATTATTGTCTAACAGAACAGGGGGCTATCACTGCACCACCCTTGCAAAACTCAGCTCTGGAAAATATTCTTTGCATTTGAAGTAGCACAGAGTTCCATTCAATTTCAAAAGTAATACCATAAACTAGATTTGTAACAAGTATTTCCCCTTTCTGGAATAAAATCCATTGGGTTCAGAGCATAGCATCTAGAGTTTTGTATCCCTGAATATTAACTCAAACAACTACACAACTTTATTTAAATGCATATTTACAAAATGAAAAATGGTCTCTACATTTCACTGCTCAGATTGTTTCCCTGCTGCCTGTTAACTCTCAAACAGTTATTTATCTCCCAAGACTTCAGATTTTTCACTAACAATAGGAATGAGCATCCTCTGACCTGATGACCATAATTACATGACTTGAAAGTTATTCTATAGAGTAGGGTAATAATTAAGGACTTGGCATTTTCTTTTTCTTCTATAATAATGCATTAGTATAGACACTGCCCCTATTTTGGCCTTTTGTTTTCCTGGAGCATAAAATGGCATTTTTGATGTAAGCTGCATGTGGTTGTTAGAAAAGAGCTAACTCATTTCTTAAATAAATGCTATGAACTGGAGCACTTAGATGAAAGATTAGCAGGAGAGTTATTTTGTCACACTAAACATGCACTTCAAGGCAAAATAGTTCCATAAGTAGCACACTTTATACTGTAATACTAATCTGCTTTCCACAGACCTGAATGGCATGACTTAGGTAATAGCTCCCCACAAATTATAACTATTAGGTCACGTTACTGATTCCAAATATTAAATTACAGCAAAAGATACTTAAGGATTACATTGCTACAGCTGCCACAGGCTATTTCCTACCTTTACAGATTGGTCGTTCCAACAACAAACGAGCTTCAGCAACGAAACGCTCCCAAAGCCTGGGGAACGATATCTACTCTTACCTGAAAAACACAGCTACAGTTTAGGAACTGACAGTATATAGAGAAGCACACAAACAGAAAAATATTTTAACATTTTAAAACTTTCATTTCAGAAACACACATGAGAAGATCTGAAAAAATATAATTTCTTAGAACACACTCTCATCGGATGAAATAAGCACAAAGTGTTCAGACAACCTATTGCATTAACATTTATTCACATCCTAAATTAGTGTTGGGTTTTTTTGTTGGTTTTGGGTTTTTGTTTGGTTTTTTTTTCCCCCTGGTTGTTTTTGGGGGTTTTTTTGGTTTTGTTTTTTTTTTTTTAACAGAGAACTGATATCCCATAGAGTATTCTTTCATCACAGTTTTCTAAAGATGTTAAGAATACTTTCTGCTTTGGACTACTTAACTATGTATTTCTTGTTCTGCTGTCCAGCATACCCCTGATGCTAAAAACCAGGTTGTTCCTAGAATCTCTGAGATCTGCAAGTCTCAGATGAGATTTTAATTCACAAATCTGAACAACTATATGAACTAGGAGAAATGGCATATGAGTTAGGTTACCCTAGCTAGCATTTTTAGGTCACTCAGTAAATCTGTTTTTATGGTTGTGAGCGTTTTAGTCACCTCTACACCATTTCCATGCCTTTCCCCTACCTATTTTCTGTTGTCACTTGATTTTATGTTCCATCTCTCTTTTCCAATGGACATTTCTGCTGTCATTGCAAGTTCTACAGTTATGGTGCACATTAGACTCAGAGAAGGAAAGGTAACTGATTTTTGATGGGGATATTAAGGTTTACCTACACAGCACAGGGTCAAGACTTGATATAAAAGAACTTGTGCTTTCAGTCTAGACATGGCTTACTCTGTAAGAGGAATGTTGTGTTTTTCAGCGAATGCGTACTGACAAATGCCCATATTCTGTTCAGGTTTTTATGGAAGTGTTCTTTGGTTAGTTACACACTGTAAGCAAACCAAGGCTGGCTTGCAAAGCCCAGACTGACGAGCCTGTGGGACATTTACGGGAACAGATTACTTTATTCTGCCCTAAGCCAAGAGTCTAAAGGCATCACTGAACAGTCAGGATGGCTCCTGCATTACTAAGGCAACAGTTTGCTTGGAGGGCTGTATATATTATTGGGTGGGCACGTAAGGGTGATGAGGGACACGGGGGAGGGGGAGAGGGCAGCGTTTGCCTTATTACATTTCTGTTTCTAAGATTGCTAGAAAGCGTCTTTAGAAACTCAGCTAAATGTCTTGTCATGACAGGAAAACAATTTGTTTACATGTTTTTTGTGATATTCACAGAAGAAAACAGAGTAATTCAGTTTCTCTGTGGATTGGATTGCACAAAGAGCACTATTTTTTATCATTATTGAAATTAAATTCTATCTTTTAGCAACAAAAAGCATGCAAAAACAACACTTAAAAGTAAATACTGCCGCTTCACATACTTACTGCTTGGTAAGTCCCCATAAAAACTGGGGCACGGAAGTGTTACTGCTTCTACATTTCGCCACTTGTCATGTACAGATTCTGATTTCTGTGGACTAAAAGAATATGAAACTATTAAACAAAACCTGAACACACAAACCAGAAATCTTTTGTATTAAGGTAGGGTTGGGTTTTTACAGTAGGTACTCTGCTATCAGTTACTATCAACCACAACTTCGTTTCTCCTCAGGAGCCACTTGCATTCTTTTGCCTACAACTTGGTACTGAAACGTTCACACACACACAAAGAGTGAAAAGTACCATCCAAATGCAGGAACTGAAGCCTAATGAGCTTTGAACCAAATGTGAAGTTTTATTTTGCAATAAAGAAACAAATTCATATGAAGAACTGATGTAAACTATCATTTTCACAAAAGAACTTGCCTGGTTTTTTTTCTAACACATAGGACAAAAGTTCAAGGGAAACTAAAAGCCTTTTTTTTATAGGTTTCCTTTTTTTTTCCACAGTGGTAAATAATTTAGAGTATCATTACAATACTTGGGATTTCAGTAGATGGCTACAATTTAGGAGACTAGTGTGTACATGTTTGGTCTTTCTGAGTCACTAACTCACTGACCTAACCCTTTGAAACAAAGGATGTGGATGGCAGAGAAAGAAAGTAAAAAAACCACTCCAAACCCTTGCACAATTTTAAACTATTTCTTTTAAATATATCGCTATAGTGACCTGGCAAAAACTACATTTAGGTGTCATTTAAAAATAATATATGTGCCTTTCAAATTCACTACAATGAACAGCGAGCCAAAATATTTCAAAAGACTTTAAAATACCAAAAACCTCTGAAAGCTTGCAGCTTGAGAGCTTTAAGTTAGACACACAAATGTCAAAAAGCAGGAGAAAACAAATTCTTTGAAGATCTTTTCTTCCCAGTTTCTGTCCCACTTTTATGATCTGACATTTTTTTGCTGCAGATTCCTTTATTTGCATGGGCTGCATCAAGTTGCAGAAAATCAACAGACACCAGAAGCCTTGCAAGCTGAGAGCTGTCCTACCAACTACTGCACACACTGTGGTGGATTAGAATTCAACATGTAGGTTTCTTTTCCCTGGAGCAGACCGTAGTTTTGGCTAAAGCAACTGTCCAAAGAGGTTTGGCTGCATACTGTACTTTTAGAAGGAAAACGGGCCAAAATAACATTTGCTAAAGATGTTAGGGTTTATGTCATTATGTATCCTAGAGAAAACTTAAAATTATATAGCATTGTTTTTTAAAAAGAAGACTTTTTCCTTGCAGCAACTTTCACATTTATGTTACAGGATATGTGTTCCAAAGCCAGGATGTGGATGTCTGGGAAAAATGTTTGATTCTGGTACCCTGATTAATTTCAATTACACAAAGTCTTTCCAAAAGAGTGCTGGAATACACAATGCAAGCATAAAGTACTTTCTGCATGGAAAGGAAGTCACGTTCAAGCTGGAATCCTGAAACAAGCTTTTCTGTAAGAGCTTGTGTTGAATAGGGACCAATAGGCAACACAATTAGCAGCAAAAGTAACTGAGAAATGTGCATTTGTCCTGTGGGATAGTGCACATGTCTTGAGAGATGCTGAGTGCCTAGAGCTTTGTGGGAGATGCAGATATTTGCAGAAAGATCAATATTTTCTGTCCCCCCTTCTTGCCTTGGGGCCATAGCATCACCGACACTGAAGTTAATTGTCCCTAAAAAACTAAATACAGACCAACCTATGTTTGCCAAACAACAAAAAAGCCATGGACAATATCCATTGCCTGATTAGCATGCTCTATTTGGCTTGGTCAAATACTGTTGAGCATGTTATTTTTCCTTTAATGCTGAAAAAGCATTTAGTCAATAAATTTGTTTTGAGTAACATAAATGCTATTTGGGATGGTTCTCATAACACAAGGGCCAATGAGGCATTCATTCCCAGTAGCTGCCATCATTACTGGGGGCATTGTACTCCAGATAGTGTAACTAGGACAGACTGCTCCTGTCTCTCATGTTTTATTTATCTGTGAAGTCAAGGGTTCCATGGCAAAGGAAGTATTGCTTATAGGGAGTGGAAGTTTAAACTGCACAAATGTGCTTAATGCACATCTCACAATATGCCTAAAGAGATCTCATTATTCTACTTAGTTTGAACTGCAAGGAAAAGGGTGATCTCTGGAAAAACTGGGTGTGAAGCTGGATAATTCAAGTTCTTGTTCTAATGAAAAAAATTCTTGCATCAGTTCTCATCTGCTGAACAGAAAAATCTGAAGATAATTTTATCATGATCTCCTTTTCTTCAAAGAACATCTGTCACAAAGCTCTAATAGAAAAAATATAAGCTTCATGGAAGAAGTACATATTTAAGAAAAGTTTGGTTTATTTTTCATTTTTAACCACTATAAAGGAAGAGAAGACTCATAATGAAGTTCTTACCTTTCATTTTCATCTGTAACTGCTGAAGGCATGTCAATTATTCTGTTGATTAAAGCTATTCTGCTAAATAAGAAAAATACAGTTTCCAAATCCCTTGTTCCATCATCATTCTCAGGTCCATCCTTCTTTTCAGATCGTCCCTCAGTTGCAGCAAGGTATTTGTTTGATAAATCAAGGACTCTTTTGGAAAACAAGTTGAAAACTTCATGTTCTCCTAGCACACCACAATCAGTACATTTCCATCCTGGCAACATTAGTGATAGGTGGCTTTCATCTGACACAAGCCCAAAAGAGACAGGACACTGAAGCCTCGAGACGCCCAAGTGTCTGACACAGAGATCCTCTGTTTCTCTGTCTACACCCCATGGGAGGAGACAGGACACCAGCAGCTTCGCTGTCTCAGGGGCGATGCTCCCATCCATGGTTCCTGATGGCTGCATTCTCATCTTCCTGGAACTCTTCATTTTTTTCCGCCTTTTCATGCCACCACTTCCTTCCACAGGCCTAGCTGCATTCCTATCCCTGTGAACTTGGTCTGCACAAACAGTCTCTGCCTGCCCATCCACTTGAGGTAGGAAGGCAGCAGTTTTATTTCTTTTTAATGTCAGTGCCCTTTTCTCAGTAGTACTTTTAGCTCTTTCTAGAGTATATTGGTTATGGAATGATTTCGATGACTTTAATCCGTTGAGTTGAGATGACAGAAGTTCTTCAAGTTTTTCCAGGTCAAATAAGAGAATATGAAAGTTTGCATTATTCCATTTTGTCTTAGCTGATAAAATAGTAAAGGGCTGTTGCATGCAGCTGGTATCACTTAACTGAAAGAAAAATATTAAATGTCCAAACAAAAATCCAACAGTACTTTGCAATTTTTGAGATATCAACAAAGAATTGCCTATGGAATAGACAAAACCCATTAACTCCATTAAGTTTGATTTAATTATATTTATTCAGTTTTGCTTAAGTAAAAAATATTTGCTTCTAAATAGCTGAAGATACACAGAGACATCTGTATGTAAATAGTATAAAACAGGCTCCTTAATGTCTTCAACTACACAGCCATACCGTAGATTGTGTGTACCTTCACAAAAACTCTAGGCTTCTATTTCTTCTACTAAGTCTCATTTCAACCTAAAATGATTTTTGGAAAATTTTAAAGCATAAAACGTTGGGTTTTTTTTTCAAAATAAAGCTAGAGAAGCAAATCCTACAATACTGCAAAATTTTGGCAAACCCTGAGCATCTGCGTGCCTTGTTGCAATTTGATATATGGGATATATATATATATATTTAGGGGATTGGTGTGGGATAAAGACTATGCCTTTTGCCATTTCAAAACATGCAAAGCCACCTGAAAGTGACTTCATTCTGAGATTAGGCACATATCAAGAACAAGGAATCTAGGTAAATAAATCCCCACATACACAATTAATTATCTTAGCTGAAAATAATTAAGAGGGAAAGGCTGCAGAGCTACTACAATGTTTGTGAACATCTGATTTTATCTAGTGCCACCCTGTTTCCTACCTGCATATTTCTAGAATTCCCCATACTTCTTCCCCAACTTCAAAGTCCATTCACAGTAATGGTAATTTGTAAAACACCATTTCTAAGTCATCATACTAACATGAAAATTGTGCTGATATAAATACACATGGCTAATTATGGTTAATAAATGCCCAAAGAACACAGCTTTTGAAACCAGAAGATCTGCGAAGAGCTACAGCTGCTCACAACTTTAGACTCACCTGTTAAACTGTAGAAGTAACTCAGTGATGATGAACTGTCAGCTGAACATGGGAAGATGTTCAAAATCATCTTCACAAAAAAAATTTACTCAGTTTTAGCCATGCAGTTTCATTATTTAAATGGTAAATTGTCATTAAGAAGAAAATTTTACACCTTTTCTTTTACCAGTGTCCTTGGCATAGGGTGGACACTATGCTGTGACAAACTCCAGTGGAAGGGATATCTCTGGGCACTTTGAAAATCAGCTGATGAGTTCACACAGTGACACAACAACTTCTATCATAATCCTGCTGCATCTGCTAAAGAAGTATCTTTTACCTCCAGGGAAACACCAGAAGTGAGGGAATATAAACTCCTCAGTGACACTTCTGCCTTTCCTTTAAGCATTTCTGACTTGCATGTTTTGGTTTTTTGGTTTTTTTTATTGTCCTGCACCAGTTTATGCTCTCAGCACCATGCTCAGTCTACTTCACCTTTACAAGCAGAAAGACACATCAAGAAGCAAATTTTCATCTCATTACTTTTGCAATCATACCAGCTTCCATATCACTAGTGATACAGAATTTTCTAGATCACTGTTAGTTTAAATTTTATGTTAACTTGAAACATTCCACTAATGTAAAGAACCTTCTGTTGAAAATACTTAAATCTCAAAATGAACCATCAAGTGTTAATAAACAGGGCAGCAACCAGATCTCACTGGAATGCAATGTTGTTTACCTCATCTTTCTCATGACCACCCCTTACCTAACTCCTTTTACGTTACAAACTATGATTTTATAGGATTAGCTGTTTTTAAACTGTAAATATTGTAGCACAAATAACACAAGGAAAGAACCAACTGTATAAACTCTGTCATTTGACTATTTAGTTTTGGGCAGTAATATAATTTGGCTTTTGGTTATTTAGGGAATGATGCTCCCAGCAGATGAGGATGTACTCTAAATACATAATCTCATTTAAAGATCTCCATAGGGAGTCATAAGTAAGAGATTATAACTGCTTGTTCAGGTTTTCTTTTTATCCCTTTCCTTTTTCATTTTAAAAAAAATCATACATTGTAGTTAAGCACTAGGATTATTTTAATCTTTAATTATGTTGTTTCCTAACAGATAGGAAGAACCCTATGGAATGCAAACACCGGAATTCACAGGATAGCTTTCACATTAATTGAAGCTATTATTATTTGGCCTATCATTTTCTCTTTCTACACGCTTACATTCTGCTGATTAACATTTAGAAACCTTTCGTGAAATCACCATCCAAACAAAGGAAAACAGTGACAATGTCAATCCATTGAGACATCTGGTGATGCCACTACACGTGAAGTCACAATAAACATTTATGTTTTATTGGCAATATGAAAGCTTATTGACATTGATCCCTAAAGTGTCTGCCAAGTTATCTTCGCTCTCTGCCACAGGCATTTCATTCCAATGAAAGCAGGTAGGCATCCAAAGCTTTAGACATAAAGCATTATTTAGGAAGTATGGGCAAGTTATTCTCTGTAATGGAAGACTACAGAGAATGGAGGGAAACCCATAAAACTAACTACAAACTAGAGAGCTCGAAGCAGCATTTGTTGAATATTGAAAAGCAGATTAACAAGGTATTTACATCATATATTGTCCCTTCCTTTTCTAGTTTAACCATTTCTAGTTCTAAATTTAATTTTTGACATGGATAACCTATTGTTAGCTTTAAAGAAACAAGAAGTCTGACTACAGACTAAAATTATATCCTGAGACTTGTGAACCACTCGTGCATCACTGCCCCACAGCAGAACAAGCTCTCTATATCCAGGAAAGCACACGACTCAGGGAGGCTTTGAAGTGCCAAGCTGTTTTCCATGCATGGCCAGTATCCCCTGACATCTCTCCAGTTTGCCACTGAATATGCTTGAGTCGGGATCAGACAAGAGCTAGAACAGACTATTTCAGTTGGAAGGGACCTAGCAAGGATCATTTACTCCAACTAGACACTGTCCAAATGCCCCTTAAACACTCCCAGCTTTGGGGCACCGTACACCTCTCCGGGAAGCCTGTTCCAGTTTTCCGGCATGCAGTTCATCACTGCTCCAAAAGTTACACCCCTGTTCTCCTACGTCTTTTCCCCTTACTCATTCTTATCTTAGCACCCAAGGAAAAATTTCCCAATGACTATGGGAAGGGGGCAGCAGGGGGCTGTGCTTCCTGTGGCCCCCACTGCATCAATACGTGCCATTATCTTTAACAGATTTAAGAGAGATATATCACATAAAAATTTCATGGGAAGTACAATTCAAGTGTTATTTTACCTAGCTGCCTTCTCATCTCTAAAGGCCTTTTTCCACTGGGATCCAACTCATTCTGGGAATGGTATTCCACTTAAAATACACCCTTCCATTAGCTGGCAGGGATTCCCATACTGTTTCAGCTCCTTATACGTATGTACTTCCCTGTGTACCTGCTTTCTTTACCAGAAGTGTTCTATTGTGGGTTTTGTACTAGAACAGATTTGACATGAATGATCTTGACATTCATTTTACATAAAGGAAGTAAAGTGGTAAAACCATAAAACAGAAATTCTAGAAGGCAAAAACAAGACTCAAAATATATTTAGATGCCACTTTGATACCACTGAATAGAAGTTCACACAGTTCTCACAGCAGAAATAGTATAAACTCCTATGCCAAACAAGTATCGAAGTATTAAATGTGACTTTTCTTCCAGACTTTTGGCCTTCTTTATCCACTGCACTCTCAGTTTATCCCAAACGTAACAGGATAAAAGTAGCAGAAAATTGGTCCCAAAGTTCCCAGTGCCTGCAGAATGAATCACACTGTACAAAGCATAAGTGCGAGCTATCCTGTTGATAGCTCATACATTGATTCTAAATAAGTTTTTTTAATTATGTAATATTCAGGGGGTTTAATTCTGTTCCTTTGAGCTCTCCCTTTTGAAAGAACATATTTTGATCCATTAACACTGAACAAGCTCAATCTCCCCCTTTATCCATTGCTTGCCACCTGCAAAGGCTCAAGAAAATATTAGAGAGAAATTGAAGAACTTACTTTAATGGGAATTTTTAGGTAGATTAGGCAGGGGGAGACTGGGGAGGGGAATGTGTAGAGCTTAACTGAAATACTGCCAAAGAGACTGGAAGGTTCTTTCATTCATAGAAGGTACACAGTGCTGTTTTATTTTTCTTGGGGTCAGGGATTTTCTATTTCTGATTTGCTTTGGTTTTTTTTGAAGGTATATACTTTTCTATCCTGACAGGAATTAGGCCATTGGCTTTTCATACAGATGAAATATAACAGCCCACTGAGGTACATGATAAAAGAGTAAGTCTTATCTGATGGACTTTTAAAGAATAATTGTTTCATTATTAAATATACTTACTATTAATAAAGTAATGCAAACCTAATCAGTAAAATATCACCATCCTGTTTGCTCAATGAAGACATTCTGTGAATATCCACTTCTACTTCAAATTTTCAAACACAATTTTTTAAACATAACCCAATATAGAATTATTAAAACTACCACATCTTACAGTCTCTAGGAAGTTTTTTGATATAATCTCTGAAATATCACAATTATGTTTGATAATGCAATATCAATGCTTATTTCAACGAAATTAGAATTATTTTTGTCATTTGTCTTTACTGTAGTCTAACTTTTTGTTGCACTACAAAGAAAATAGAAGCTTTAAAGACTATTTACATGTGTGAATCACTCTTCAGTAACTGTAGCAATCATTAACATTGACAATGAACTACTTGTTTTTAAAAAACTAAATAGTGGAGAACCTGTTACAGAAATGAAAGAGAAGAGTAGTAGAATTTGTCAAACAGAATTTATCGATGATTAAGAATTTTCTGTGTCTTGATCAGGCCAGCCACCAGATTGTTAACAGAAGTTCAGATTTCATAGCATCTCAATCACATCTCATCATTGGTCTGGCTCTGGGTTCACAAAAATTACGTACCTCACACAATTGCTTGTAAAAGCTATTTAGGAACTCCTACCCTCCTGTTACATCTGTACTTAGTGGAGACTGAAGTACTGTTAACTGAAGCATGGCTACCACACCTCAGGGGTTTATACAGGAACTTATATTGCCAATGATAGCTCTATTTTATTATACATAATGTTTTATCCTTGATGGTGGGAAGGAGTATCTGTGTTAGCTTTTGTTGGGTTTGCATTTTTGGTGTGTTTTTAACTACTGAATAGGTTAAAAGTTATCTTTACTCACAAAGACATTTTTCTCTTCAACCTTTTCAATGAAAATAGCCGCCTAAGTACCTGCAAATGTGTCCCCACAACACAGATCTATCTCATGTATAGTTTTGGCAAAATAGGAAATTCGTAATTGTCTCACAGAATTGTCACAGAAAACAGATACATAAACAATGCACAAAATGGCTGGCACAGTGTAAATTAAAGCATCAAATTTATTTCTAAATTCTCTGAGCCCTCAGTTGCTAGAGATGGTAGTTGATAGGAGTAAAAAAAATTGCCTCCTTGAAATGTGCTTGGTGAACAGCAGCTTGATGATTGGCAGCACAAATAGAAGACAAACGAGAAAGCCTTCAATCTGCAGCTGATGCACAGGAAGAACATGGGGAGCTGAGTTTACAATAGAGAAAACATTACCAAGCTAATGGCACAGGCAATCGTTTGACCACCATGCATCTCTGATAGCAGCAGGGCATCCATTTTCAGTTAAGTGTTAGAGTACCTTTTTGCTTTCTCTGACCACTGCAGGGGTAAAACAACCCAGTGCGTGAAACCCACTGCCTGGTAATAAATTACTATATTGGATACTTTTTGTTTTCTTTCAGCAATGACTTTACTGTCTGTTCTTGCTATCATTACCAATTAAAGTGGAGATCACGTTAGCAAGCTGTATCTAACTGTATATCAGTCCCTCTGCTCCAATTGCTTTGGCAAGAATCACGGGGTCAAGAGGCTCCTTTGACCTTTAGCAGCTAAGTCTCTCTGACCACTCACTATTTGAAGCAATCTCGACTGAACAGATGGACACTTTTGCAGACTCTATAAAGCTTAGAATATAAAGATAAATGAAATTGTGTTTGGGGCTTCAAACTGGTTTATGAGCATAAAATATTGTTAGCAAGTTCCACAAAAACCTCAGATTTCACATAGCACATCTTAAACCTACACCATGAACAGAACATCTACTAGGAAATTGTATTTTTTGATGTGTCTTCTACATCTAAAACTAAAAACTTAATGTAATTTACATGTCTATTAGCATTAAGTCACTTTCAAATTTAGAAAGCCTAATTTAATTACTTTGATCATTAAAAAAAAAGCAAGAACAAAACAGTATAATGTTTTCCCACAACAGCACAGCATACAGCACATGATCAAACATCATTCAGTGGAAGAGTACTAAGACAGTTGCAGAGTACAGACCACTCATGTATTTTATGACTAGAATTTTGATGCAATTATTTAAAAAGCAATGGCTTTAAGAAATGTAGGACAGAAATCTGAAATGAAGGTCCAAGCCCTCTCGAAATGCAACTTCAAATTCTTAGGGTCAACTGTTAATAATCAGATAGAAATACGGTCTTTCAATCCTATTTAGGTACTTGTAACTTAAAAATAATCTAAGCATTGAATGTCATCTTAGTTCAGGTAGATCCCATCAGCAAACCTGCTTTCTTCAGTTCATAACTTTTTTGCAGATACACAGCTATCTTATTTTCTTGCTCTGCTGAAAGGATGAGCAATCCAGGATACGTGCAAAGATGAATTTATTTAAAAATAGTTACAAGCAGCAGGTATATAATTGAAATAGCACTTAAACATACACCATACACCATCTCTAAAAGAACCTGCTGAGGAAGAAAGGATGCAAATTATCGCCTACACTTTCATCTCCACATAAAAACCATATGCACTTCCTAATCCAATATTAGCTCCTATCAGCAGTCCACACATCACACCCCTGTCTAACCCTGCCTACCTCCTGAGCTTCGACTTTGGGGAGCATGTGAGGAGTTTCTGTCACTAATCCATGGGCTCCCAAAGCGCACAAAACACAGCCAGGCCTGCCTGACACAGAGACACGCTGGCCTCGAGCACAGGGTGAGCAGCACAGTCACGCTGTCACTACCCCAAGGTCATTCATATTCCTTACCTTCAGACATTTCACCTAGTCAGAAACACAATGCCCCTTTGATGGGGGCATTCACAACTTTTTTCTAATTCATTTACCCCTTTTAAAGCTCAGTACTCACCTATAAAGGACTATATGCCAAAATCCTGGAGTTGGCAATAGTGCCCCAGTTTACTTTCACATGTAATTGATGCTCGATCTGAGGCTTCATCACTTGGACAATGCAGTTCCAAGCAAATTTGTCAATTCATGATAAATGTTCCCATATGAACTGGTATAAATAAACTGTTTGGAACTTGCCTTGCATGACCTTTATTATGGTATTCATGACAACTCTGGTCGTATTACTGAGGATGCCCAGATCCTTTAAGAATCCACCTCCCATAAAGAAAAGGCTACAGTATTTTTTGAGTTTGCACCAGTGTTTATCTATCAACTTAATTGCAACATAAGCAGAGTCACCCTTTTTCCTCCCAACACTGTAATCTTTCTTTTTTCTTTTTTTAAATCCCAGTGGAAGGCTTTGCTATCTTCATGGCACTTTGTACAGTAACTGCAGCCTCACTCCTGGTGCCTCTGTGGCACAAGGTAAGTAATTAAGCCAAGGAGTCTTCAGGCTCAAGCTGCGTGATGAATAGTCTAAGCAACTGAATAAACGCTCCTTTTATCATGTATGGAAGGCTACTGGCAGGCAGATTGTTGGCCAGATGGATCTACTGGGCACAAAAATTTCAATTGTTCAGGAAGAATTGCTAACACATCTATTGCTCAATGTAGAGGTCTGGTATGAAAATTTAATTTTTCGCACATTTTGTTTTCAAGTTAACACTCTCTCTCCATAACAAACACGACTTAGAGTTTCTATTGGATTTAATTTAGGGGTATATATAAAAGCAATTCCGGAGACAAATCTTTAAAAGATATCAAAGGCTAATGGGTAAGTAAAATTAATAAACCAAATATTCTTCACAGGTTTTCAACACTAGGAAACAAGTATACACTTCATTTTCTAGAAAAATATTTCAGGAATGTACAGACTATTTTTTACAGACAAGTTTTGCTTTGCTCTAGAATTCATATCACTGCCTGTCTAGGCACACTATCAGAAAGGCAATTCTAAACACCATACTTTTGACAAAATCTTGTCTAATAATTTTATCACAGAAAGAAAATTAAAGTGAACTGTAGATCCACTCATCTCAAACTAACATCCATGTCTGATATGGACAGTCTCTGCACCATGAAAAGTTTAGATAGAAGGAAGGAATAAGATGGTTTTTAAATTAAGTATTATTTATATACTCAACATTCAAATACTCTGCCTACATCTTAATAAATAACTTACTTTGAAAGTAAAAGTAAATTTCATAACCATATCTTTAGAAATATTTACAGCTCAGTGATGGGTGGTAGTGAAAAATTTTCATCCTCACTCAGCAGTTTAGAAGAAAAGATGGAACACCTCCAAAGTTTCACTGATCATCAACTGGACAAGCAATGCTACAGCAATCCAAAGCCACAGACTGCTGGCTCAGGATTTAGGAATTATCATAGTGAGCAATTTACTGGATGAACGAACATCCAAATATCTGTGAGACACAATGCTGAACACAGAGATACTGCCAAGAGGACCTTAGTAGGAGCTTGAGAATATTGCTTTGTCCTAAGAAGGACTGATGTATATAGAACTCAAGTTAGCAATACATGTCTGAGTGCTGACTCCAAATGAAACAACATACTTTCTCTGGACTGTTCTGACAGTGCCTTTCCCATCTTGAATTATAAGAGTCCCACCCAGAAAATTTATCTATATAAAAGTTCTAGATCAATTCATGAGCAAGTGACTTTCTACCACAGAAGAATAACCAAAAAAACTTCCTATGTGTTCTAGAAAGCGCCATTCTTGAACATTTAAGAATAGGCAAGCTGGATTTTCTTCAGATCCTACAGCATCCTAGAATGTATCAGGATAGCAGCTAAGTTTCTGTACACATAGATTTCAAACTGTTCTTTCCTTGCCAGCTGTTCAATCTTACTACAGAGGCTTCCAAAAGGACAGTATTTGGAAACAAGCATTCTCAGATGTCTGCGTGGATGATTCATCCTTTCCTGTGAGTATTGCAAGAACCAAATCTGACCACTAGAACCTTTGAAAGTATGGGTAGAAATACACAAAAAATATATATCAAGAGAATGGACATATAACCACTGCTGTTGCTTTGTTGAAATCAAACCATAGGTTAGCCTAGGATTTTATTTCTGCTGTGTAACCAAGACAAGAGTTTCAATTAGCTATCAGAAGGAAGCTAGCAGATACCAAGAGTTTCTTTTGCAGGGTAAGGTTTGTTTGCTGCAATTCCTGTTTCTAAAGTTGCACGTAAGATGATGATGTGCTTCTGAAAAAGTCACTTTTTTTTAATAGACGTGTGAGGTAGAAACGTAGGAAAAGGTCTCACACTGAATTCACTCAATTCTTGTTACAATTTTTCTTCACTAAAATAATACTAGTTAAACTATAAGAGGCAAGGAATTAATGGTTAGAATAGAAAAGATGATTATCAGAAGAGTAAAGATTCCACCATATCAATATCATGAATTGTGAAGAATTTAAAGAACACCATTGGACAACGTGAAAATATAAAGGTTATAACAAAGACCATGTAATTTATTTTACAGCTAGGTAGTGCACTTAGAAGGAAAATCAATTAGGCTGATCTACAGAACAAATCACACCTCGTGGACTAGAAACAAAGGTAAAATCCAAGATAGGAAATTCAAATTGCACCCAACTCCACACCCAGACCTAAAAGAAACAGTCCTATGTGGCAAATATGATCTCAAAAGCACCATTTCCATGAGCTAGAAACTGTGTGTTTCTAACTATAAATGTCTATCCCCAAAAAAAACCAAAATGCAAACTTTGCTAAAGGTTCCGAGAGACAGAGAGGGAATGGCAGCATGGCAGCAGAGGTCTGGGAAAAGCCAAGGAGTGAAACAGCAGTAGCTAGGTTAGCTTCAGTGAATCATCCTTCCACATGGAATACTTCACAAGGACTATTGATATTGACCTTAGATTTATTTCCAGTAGGATACCATGGCACCTTCTTTAGCTTTATCACGCAGCCAATTAGTTGTCTAGGAAGGGAAACAAGTTTTAAGTCAGTCACCTTCAGTATAGTAACAGAGTAGAAAAGAACCGGTGTCAGAAGCATTGAAATAATATCAGATTTCTGTCATCCTGTGTTAATTGCTATCCACATCTGCAAGATTAAGATTTGCTAAAATATCACAATGGCAACTTTTGGTTTCATTTTGCTTTGAGGCAGTCAATGGAGAAAACACAAATCAACAAATTCTTGACTTGGTGGGGCAGTTCAAAAACTATAGTAACTTCCATCAAAGATGGCATGTGGTCAAAGCTATCAATATCCCTCAGAACCATGATTCTTTTCAACTGGTACAAATTTAATCCCATAACTCCAAAGTTATTACTTCGTTGTAGTTATGCTACTACCTTGGTCCCTTGATAAAATACTTAATTGTGAAATTTCACAGGAAATGTAGAACTAAAATGCTTTGCAACTGAATTACAGGGAAAAAAATCTGTATATATTGACTCCTTTTCTCTTCACTCATTTTTCTGTTACACTTACTTAATAAACTACTAAAAATAGCTACTGAACACTAGTCTCAGAAAAAAAATACCCTTTCAGCAGCAATGTGATGTTACCAACTTTAAGGAGAAATATTCCACTCCTTTCATTTTGCTTTGTCCTTAATAATCCATTTCACATAAATCATCAGGATCTGTAATTCCCCATAATAAGGCTCTAAATATTATAAAAGGAAAGAAATTAAAGGAATCCATGTCTGTGACACCATTGTTCATGGTATCACTCCTGATTTCCTATTTGCTAAACGTTATTTGGTATTTGTGCTTGTATCTTATTTCCATTTTTCTATCAACTTTTCCATCAGTAAGATTTAACTAGCAGTGATATTCGAGGCTTCCATTAACAATTTTATTTTCAAATTGCTTCCTTTGCTATACTGAAACAAACAGCTGCTATTGCCCTACAGTCTTCATTTGCCTTTTACTTATTCTGTAGGGCAACAAAGTAGATACTTCTTTTATTATTTATAACTTCTGGACATTCTTGCCTCTACATATTTTTGTTCAGAGTAGAATATGTATGCTATTATGTAAGTGAATATCAAGTTCTTTAGAAGTCCTAATACAAGGTATTTTAAGAAATTGCTGAGTTAATATATCAAATAATACATATAAAAGTTCACATATAAATGAATACATTTCTCTCCCCATCTTTGCCTTGTCTTATGTACACGGTAAAATTTTTCCTTTTCTGATCTAGATTTTCAGTAGTATAATTTAGGATTTTAAGGTTTAGCAACTATTGCACAGATTTTATAAGCTGCTCTTCCTTCCAATGTTTTTAGCCAGACCATTCTGATTACATTATTGAAATCACTAGAAATATTAGTGCATGAAAACCAGATTTATAGCCAAAAGACTGAAGCTGAAAAGGTAGCAAACTTTCCAACATGAAGGGTTTCTGGAACATGAGGAAAACAATCCCCAGACACATCCAGCTTTTTATGTGCATCAATGCAATCTTCATATGACGCACTGAAGCATTTCAATTTTTTTTTAAGTCAGTTTTTCACACAGCTCCAATTTTCAAATAGAACCATGACTTAAAGGTATAATGAGAGCCACATAAACACCATGGGCAGAGTCTAGTGTGTATTCTATTGTAATTAAAACCAGTGATTCAATACCTATTGCTACTGGCCAGGTATCATAGCAACCTTGTGTCACTGAATACTGCTGGAAAACTGTTCAGCACGAGCAAGACCATGCTTCAGGAAAATCTACAATGGCACTACAGATTGTCAACATCTGTGGGGGTTGTAACGGGGAGAACAACAAAGAAACCTGCTTTAAAAAACCTCTACACTTAGAAAATCGACAGGGATACTACAGTGGCACTACAAAAAGGAAAAAACACAAAGAGGAAGGAAAGAACATTTGTCATTAGTTACACAACTTATGCACCCACATCCTCACATCCATCCCTATAAACAGAGATGAAATAATGCTGCATCATCACATTTTTATGTATATCCACAAAGCACTGTCTTTTTCTTTTTAACTAAACACGAGCATCATTCACCACCAGCATCAATCTGCAAATAAAACAGCCTCACTTGCAAAATAATATTTAAACTTTCACAAATGAACTCTAGATAGTCTTGTATAAATCTGAAAAAAAAAGAGAAAACAGGTTACTATGAACAAGAACCCAATATTGATTTTTCTGCGGTGCAGTAAAGCATCTCCATTCTATTTGGCTGCTGTCAAAGCCACTCTTTAACAGCTGGAGTCAAATTGCACTATTTACAGCAAGAGCCCTTGTCAAGTGGACCATAAGTATTCTAACAATACACTATTCAAATGGCACTTTGCCACACAAATTGCTGACTTGATGAATACTCTATGTCAATGACTAAGGCCAATATAAAAGTTTCATTTTTATGAGAGGTTTTACATTCACATATTAAGTAAAGCTTTCTTGAAGAACTATTAAGCTACATATATTTTGGCTCTTTTGACATTAAAAATAATTAAAATCTGTTTAAATATATCAAGGGGATTTGACAACATTAATATGGATCTTGTGTTAACTGCATTTGTCACAGTCATCTGTTATTGGTACTCCCAGTGGCACGTGCAGCACAATAAAAGAATTAAAATGGTCAAAACACCATGAAATCAAAACATTCTGCTTTTGTATCTGTGATTTACATGATGGCAAACGTTTTGAAAGAAAGCCTTTGAAGCTGGACTACTATGTGAGGATATTTATCTCTTTCTTAGGATGGACAAAAGAGAGACCATTATTTTGAAAATGTTCTTTCATCCTAAATATAATATAAATGGTAAAACAATGTAATAATAGTAAGAATAAATGCTGAATTTTACTTGCAATCTTCATGTGGATCACTCATTGTACAAAAGGATCACTCATGATACCTACAGGATAGAATAGCTACCCACTCACTTTTCCTGTCACATAAATATTCTGAAATTGAGTTCTTTAATATATGCTAAAATTGATGATGTTGGGGTTTTTTGATAGGAAAGTTATTAACAATTTAGTATGTTGTTAAATTTCTAATACACAATTTGCCAAAGAAGGAAATTGATAATGAAACACTCATCCTATATTAAAATCCTCCAATAATCTGAAAGTTTTGTGGTAGTTTCATGTGTGTAGTAATTACATGCTTTAATTAATACGGTGTGGAATGTTGAAGTCTGATACCCACAGTCCTTTCACTAATTACATGGGATCTGAATTTCCAAAATATTTCACGATGCTAAAACACAATGATGCAAAAGAGTCAATAGTGCACTTTTTGAAAAACCTAAAAAATATTATCCTGCACAAAACTTGAGAAAAACAGCAGACTGCACAACAAGCCTTCATTTCAGCAATAACAGGGCTAAAAAAGCTGCAGTTCCACACTCCTTTTGTGTAGCCAGCACTGGGCTTCTGCAGTAGCATTAAGGGCACGTCCATTGTTACACCACGTACATTTAGCCTCCAGCATCTCCCACACCAACCTACAGAATCCTCTCTAATGCAGGTGCAAGTGGGAAGAAGCTCTGAATGTACTGGATGACGCACGTTTGGTGAATAAAAAGTGCTTTCCCAAGTACAGAACTTAATTTATATGAATTTAGAAAAACCAAAGAGGTCTGCAATGGCAAAAAAATAATGTGAAAAAAAAAAAAGATTTTGACAGAAAAAGTCTAAGAGATGTCAATAGTACTCTTAGTAAGTTTGCATTTGGACAAGACAATTAATGAACAATATTTAAACAAGAAAATATATTACTTTGAGAAATCAGAGCAGGCAAGATGTATATCAGATCAAGAAAAGGCACTAAAAATCATTACAATTCCACTGTTAGCTGCTGTGATATTTCTTCAAGTTTAAAATCACGATAATTCCCAAAGCATGTTAAACTCTGTACTTGAAAGTTTACAAGAAACTCTTTTCCCATATTTCATAATCAGCATATTTTCTTTCCTCCCACCTTGTTAAATCCATGCAATTTTCAATTTAATAGACACACCTAAAACTACTCACCAAACAACTTTTTTCTTTTGTTCCTATTTAAAAAGGCAAGAAGAAACTATTCCTTTTAACAAACTAACAGGGAGATCAGATTCTGTGTCAATGGCCAACTAGTGCACCATCTGCCCCACAACGTGCTCAGCAGGATTACGCGCTAATAAGACTTTTCAGAAAATGGGATCAAAAAGAACTTTAGAAATCAGCCTAAGGTTAGTAAAAGGTCAAAGAAAAATATTAAGAGTTAAACTACAATGATTATAAACTCAGTTATATGTAAATTTGAAGATACAATGAAGAAAAAACCCATAAAATTCAAGACTGAGGACTTGGATCAAGCTGTATTTTATCAGTTTTGAAATACCTGGTACTTCATTTCCTATAATTAGTAAAGCCAGAAAAAAGGCCAGAGAGACTATTCTGAAGGCTGTTTCTGTGTTTAAGTTGAGGGAAAGCATTTTTCATTCTCAATAGTTGTGGCAAAATACTTTCTATGTACATTGAGGGTGGAGAAATAGCAGACATGAATTCCTCTGTTTATTGCAGAGATCAGAATTCCCAAAATCCATTAATTAAAAACTGATAAGCAAGAACATACAACATGAAAGCCCTATTCTTAAGATACACTCTCATCAAGAGTTCAGTGAATATATTACCTCCTGATGCATAAATGTGGTTTAACAAAACAGGTTTGTACCTTTTTTCCTATATGAAAAAGGCAATCCCCTTCTCATTGAATTTGAGATTGTATTAAATTAGAGACAGTTTTAATAATCAGTTTTACAATTACCAAATACAAACTTTTAAAATATCTATAATACCTGATAAAAGTATAGATATCTCTAGGCCTCAAGAAAATAGAGAGACTACTGCATTTTCAACCTTACTTCTCATGATTGGGTGCCCCTATACTCATTTTCTCAATTTTAATGGCACATTAACACCACCTAAAGTACATTATTATTTTCTTCTATTACTTATTCAAAACAAAAAGAAAGAGCACATCTTCTCCATCAGTCACAATTATTTGGTTTAATGATTTCTGTAGGAAAGTATTTCTAGATAAAGCTAAATACAGACCTCACCCTGGCCAAATCTTTCCTGAAGATGCTCATACCTATTTGCAGCCCAGTACCTCCCAAGAGCATTACCATCTTCTTTTTAACCAATAAGGTGCCAAATCTAATCACACTAATAAAAAACACTAATAAAAACTTACAGTCTGTTCGGTGTTGATGCTAACACAAAACACACACCCAATAAAAACTATCAGTGAATGACAAGAGGAATCTGTGGCCTCATTAGAAAAGCCGTAAGACCAACAGCACTGGATCATGGTGTGCTTGTTCTCAAGACACACCCATTTGAACTTGTGTAAGGTTTATTCAGTTGTTCTGAGGGTACTACTAACAGGTGCAGTCATAAGCTGGAGGCATGAGGAAATAGGGTCTAACTACAGATAGTAAATGTGAGAAAATCCTTTTGAGATTATCTACTGATGACCTTGCTAAGGCCCTGTCCCTGTTTTCCCCATTTGTCCATGAAATGGGGTTGAAGGCATAAAAACTGAGCCAGCCAGAAGCCTTTAAAAACTTAAAACCAAGCCACCATCCCACTTACTCATCAGGGGGTGAAAGGGTAAAGAATTTGGATTGCAACTCACTGCTCTTCAGTTATACTCTGTTCTTCACCCTTACCTTATCTGAAGGTTTTTCGGTATGAGCAAGGTAAGGACCCATGCCATGCTTATGCAAGCTGGAGTGCTTGTATCCAGAATTCTTGTTTCCTTTTGACTCCTGAGACACAGGAAGCAGAGCATCTGCCACTAAGCACTCGGAATCTGCCATGGCAGCAAGAATCGCTTGTGCTGTGTCACCGGTCTCATGGCGTTCCAGCGTGCCTAGAGAAGCACAACAGAACTTGTAACTTTTTCAAGGAGCTTTACTATTACATCTTGTGCAGGTATCATAGTGTTCACATAGTACACTTCATGTGAGCAAATAAATCACAAAATATTTACTGATGAGGCAAATAACTCCTTTTTTTACAAATAAAATATATATTCTACACAATTGCTATTAAAAAATAAAGCCTAATTTCTAAAAAAATCATTGCAGCAAATAACTGTTTCAGACCACAAGCAACTCCAGATATTTTATTACATGCAGAGTGAGATGCAGTTTTCAAAGGGAGCCAAGAATATTCACAAAAATATCACTTGCCCTAACTGATCAAAATAGTAATTGGTTTTCTCCTCACAAAGCCCTCCCAGAGCATCTATATCATTAACAGTACAAACAACAACACATTTATGTAATATTTTAGTGCTGTCCTCTAGTGTTCTGGATTACAAATAGCAAGAGAAAGCTTAATTTTTTTCATTCCATTCCTAAAAATTGTCAGATGTACAGATAGCTTGCAAACACCTGAATATAGGTGTAGCTTAGTCATCAGGGATATGAATGTTATGTTTCAGACTATTTCATTGCTTGTGTGGCTCTCTGGAGTCTAAATCCCCTAGCTGTTATACCCAGTTATTTTAGTAAAATTTTCATAGTAAAAATTTTAGTAATACTATTTTAATTATAACTAACATTAAAGATATCTAAACTGAGCTTAAATGTATTTGAAATGAGCTACTATTATATACTACACATTTCCTATAGGAATTAAAAGAAATTGCCAAAATAGCATGTTTCCTATAAATATCAGAGATAAAATACATCTGAAGGATTTTTCAAGTATTAAATATCAACTATAACATGAAATGTTTTTCCCTTAAGTTTGAATTCTTTCTACCCTCAAGTAATACAACATGATTTTTCCCTTTCACTGCTACAAGAAGAAAATGTGTAACATTGAAGTTCTATCAGTAACACCTGCTAAAAATATTGGACTGGGATTGAGGGATCTCATACAATAAGCGTTTGTGTGTATATGTGTGTATAAAATCTCTTTATCTGCAATTATTTCTCTGAAACTCATCCATTTCTGTTCACTGTAGTATCACCTCTACTACTCACATGACAAAGTCTTTGAATTCAGAGCAGAAGAAAATAGGGCAACTGATTCTTTTTCCCTTATAAAAATCAGTTGAACACCACAGATTACTACAATATCACACTGAAAGAAATAAGACTCAGCCCGAACTGTTTTTAATGTGCCATTTTCTTAATTCTTCCCCAGGACTTGCAGCCAGTGCCAGGGACCATTACAGAACAGGATGGCTACTGAAAGGAAAATAAGTTGCCCAAAAGGTCTTCCTAGTTAAGACTGTCTACAAAGCTCCCAGCACTGACACATTTCAGTACTTCCAGAACACAAAAGCAATGTTTCATAGAATCCTAGAAGGGATGATTATACAGTTCACATTGGACATGAGCAAAAAACCTTAAAAATACAGTCTCTTTTGCAAAGTGAAGAGTTTGGAAATAATACAGTCACTTAGCTCATGTTATTTTGGCCTCTTTAAAGATGTAAAGTAGCCTTTCAAGCTATAAATATGCCTTGTTTCCCCACAGAACAATCTGGATTATTCAAAGCAAAATATGAACAAAATTCACCAAAGAAAACATTGTTCTTCCTACTGTTAAATACAGGGGACTACGTTTCCTCTACCACCTTTTGTGGCAAGTCCACTACACAGTGAATATTTGTATGTATGTACGTATAAACTTTCATATATCCAACCCTGTTTTCTGTAACATGTTTGTCAGTGTAATTCACTGCTGCCTTCCCCAAGTGCTTCAGAAAGACTATCATAATGTCCCTGTGAAATTACCAGGTATCACGTTCCTTTTAAGGAGAAATTACAATAAATTTTTAATAAATACAAGACCTTTGGGGGCATTGCACTAAATTTCAAAGACCTGATTATGCATAGTCTTTGGTACTAGACAGAACTTCCAAACAGATCTTGTTAGCTCCAGAGGCATGTGAGTGCCTCACCACCAGTCATCCCTCAGTCAGACCCTTCTGTGGGATAATCTCTTGGATTCAGAATAGAATATAATAGTTAAGGCAATCATACTACAGACTTGGGTTGTTTTCCATATATCAGAGCTATTCTCTGGCAACAACTTCAGAGCCAGTTTTTCAACTTCTGGTTGCAGAAAAAAATCTGAGTTGACAGAAAAAGAAACATATCAGACATGGTAAAAGATACAGAAAATGTGACAGAATAATTTAACCTTGGAAGGCAATGGCCTGAATGGAATATACATGTATTCTCAATGTACATCAAAGTGAATTTAAATTTTACATATTTAATGCACATATTTTAATTAGATGACAGATACGCTTCTGTATTGTAACTTCTTATAGTCTTACCAGATGCAAAGTGAGAAACTACCAAACAGGTTGTTGGGTTACTGAACATTTCTGCTACTAGCAAACTCTTCTCTAAATGTTAGGAGATGCCATTGCAAGCATGCCATTTTTTGAGTAGTTTGGAGAAGAAAAAAATCAACATCTTATCAACTGAAAAAAATCCCTTCTAGATTCACTCTATGCAAGAAACAGGACCTGGCTTCTCACACAGAGAAGTTACAACTGGTTTGGGGGGTTTGTAATTTTTATTTTTAAAGCACATTTATAGACAGGAACATGGAATAGCAAATGCCCTGGACAACAAGCTTAGTTTCTTACTATCAGAATATTATGACACCATAAAATCCATTTCAAAACTTCAGTTACATATTTAACTCATTTATATATCACTCATAACAGCTATCTCAAATCCCTGTAAGTAGCAGCCCAGAAGATGGCTATTTTCTATAAAAAACCCTCATCCTGTCCTGCATATACTACCCAATCCTGTTCCCTGCAAGTGAACATCTGTATGTACAGGTTTGTGTGTATAGCTGGAGCTGCAATAAAATGGCACAAACTGGCCAGGAAAATGTGTGATCATGAAAGTATTATAAAGTATTTATATTATATGCTTAACTTTACTCTTCTGAAGAGCCCAAATCACTCATTTGTGAACAAATAGTTGGCAGAGACAAAATAAAGGAAGAGACCTGTATTCTGTGATGCCTGAATACATCTTTCAGAGAAAGAAACAGCAAGGATGAGGGGAAAGGATTTAGAAACCTGTATATACATGACAAAGGCTTTCTGACCACTGCAAGCAGTCTATTAAAAATAATACTGGGGCAGGGTGGTCACTGTTCAGAAACCATCATTTGTTTGGAATATGCTGTCTCTGATTTTAAAGGAAAATAAAAATAAAGAGTAAGAAAAGACAAAGCTTGTACATGAGAGTACAGGAAAGAGGACAGAAATAAAGTCCACTCTCAAACCTGAAGTATTTTAAATATGAATAAGCCCAAAGGATTTTGACCGAGCATAAAACAACAACAGATGAACAGGAAGACACAGGGGTGTCCACATGGCAGCAACACCACGGCTATGACCCCCTACTATACATACAAAATACAGGAAAAGAAAGTCTTTATCTCTCTAAAGCTGTGACCATGGCAACCAAGTCTCAGGAACAGAAAGAGTGGAGTATTTCACTCTCCTGGGCAGCTCTGGACCACCAGATGCGACTGGCTAGAGACTGTTACAACATCTTATTCTTCCTGTGGACCAAATAGTACAAATTGTGTCTCTTGGTGTTAGTGCTGCCCACACAGTTCTCTGGGTTCTGCTCGTACTGAGTGATGCATTTTTACTGGAGAGGTCATGCATATTTTCCTGCCTCAAGACAAGGCATTCACTGCCATCACATGACCTGTCACATCATCAGGCTCCAGTGCTTTCTGTTTGCTGTCACAGCTAAACTACCGAAAATCCTCAGTACTGCAGTGCTGCTGTGACCTAGGAACTCATGACTCTTACAGCATACCAGTGCTCTGTGAATGAGAAATTATTTCAGAATTGATTTTATTTAAAAACAGCATGCGGTCAAGAACAAATCCTTTTCCTTACTAGTAGTCAAAACAGAAAACTCACCTTTCAGAACAAGCACCATCTGTAACGTTAGTTGGTTTATTTTCTGTTAAGATCTTCCTTTCCATAAATACCCATTTCACCTGAAAAAACCCTCCCAACATGCTTTCTTCTATGCTGGTAGAGCGAGACATACAGAAATTTAATGTTCCTTGCTACAAAAAGGCTTGAATTCTACAATTCTACAATCTTGCTCCAAGACAGTTGTCAAGCACTTTCCTTGAAAAATTTCTCCTTATTGCTAATGCAATAAAGCATTTGCTAATGCAAATTGCCACTCCAATATCAATTGGCCCAAAACAGATGGAACAAACATTGCCCTAAGAATATATACTCCAACCAATATCAAGAAAAAAGTAAATGCCATCTAGCAAAAAGAAATGGGATCGATGACACAAAACCCAGCCTATTAAAATAATCTAATGATATTTTAAAAGGTATTTTACTTATAGGAAGAAATGGAGATGCCCTGTGATGCGTCTTTGCAGACCCTCCTTATTATTTACTGCATTTGGAAGATTTCTGTCGTGTCCAACTCTGTACAACTGACACTCTTCAGAATACACTTCATATATATACATTTATATTTATACATGTATCAAATCTTATTTATTAGTAATAAGAACAAAGATCAATTAACAGCTGGAGGGAACAGACACATATAGCTAAATTCCATACATGTTCCACCAAGAAAAATAAAGTACATAAATGTACGTGTATGCATACATACGAATATAAAGATACACTCTTGTATACTGACACGAGTCAGGTATCCGCAGCTTCAGCAAACTGGGCAAAAGATGACACTGCTTTTTTTCTTCACCCTGAGACAGACTTTCCCAAGCTCCACTACACTTTAATATTCTTACATCAATAAGTATTTGCTGGATGATGACTCAAATTTAGAGAGCTATGAAATATTCAAGTACAAGCTACAGACTGAGCTGAGGTTTACATGTATAAAATATAAGATGCAATAAAAAAAGAGGCAAAACATTAGTTAAGTTTTAACTTGACACTGAAAAATTAAAACAAACAAAAAAACCACCCAAACCTGAATGCTAAGTTCCACAAGGCATATATATTCATGTTTAAATCTTATTTGGGAGATTCGCAGATCTTTAGGCTATACAAAATTCATTAAAGAAGAAACAAGAATGTAGTGGCTGCTGTGACTTTGACCCTACACCAGGGCCTCCAGCAGATGAAACAACCACAGGATTTATCCGTTAGGCCACATTCACCCACTCTGATCTAATTCTGACCAATGACCTAAAGAGACAAAGAACAATGGAGAGACAGGGAAAATGAAAAAGATATAAAAAGAGACTGTAAATCACTAAGTTTTACAAAGACAAAAAGGTCACAAAAGTGTAATTATTGTTGGTTCTACAATTATCTAGGCATAAATCTTAGTAAAGTAATGACCAAGTTTACTTTGATAGAGCTCTAAGTTTCATTAAAACTATACAACTTATTTTCTCACAGCCACCCGATGAAATCTAAGCCTTAGCTTTCCAAACAGTTCAAACCCTAATTTCTGTATGGGATGAGAAAAGTTGTCAGCCATACTAAATAAAGGTCTACTTAGAAAAAAAGAGCCAACCAAACAACCCAACCCCTCTCCTCACAAGTTCTTCAACTCATGTGATACTTGCTGTTTACCACAGGTTTAGAAGACTCATTGTTGGCACCAATTATAAAAATATTGGAGCGCATAACTACATAAAAATTATCTTTAAACAGTGTTTGAAAATCTTCCAGCATGTATGACCATCAATATGATCAAAGACTTGATCCATAACATCACTATTGGCAGAGTAATTTCATTTCCTCCATGGCAGAAGTGCTTCTGAAACAGCAGAGGTTTTATGTAACATTTAAATTTATCGATGTGGCATTAACATAACAAGAAACACTTTCAGAGTATTTCTGAACTCTTCTCTATTTTTCATAAAGATTTTTTGTATGATCAGACAGACAGATTTGACTAATGTTAGACACTGCATATTTTATGAGGGCTGCCAATCTCATTAAAAGCCTCGTTTATTTTATTGATATCTGTGTAGCTTTTAAATGCTTGAGGTAAAACTTTCTATGCTTGACAGCTATCTTAAGGTGGTATGATTTTTCTTCTTTCTCAGCAGAAGTGTCTCGAGCCATTTATCGTTCTTGTTGAAGTCACGAAACACAAGCGTTTCAGAAACACTTCATGCCAAAGCAGGGGCTCACAGCCGAACGTCCGCGTCCCGCGCGCCGCACCCCGGTGCCGACGCCTTGCTCCGGCAGGGACAGCGTGCCTCAGAGCAGCGCTGCTCTTCCTGCTTCCTCAGCCCAGCCAGGCCCATACAGACCCCTCCACGTGGTGACAGGGTCACTCTCACTACAGCGAATGGAAGTGAGAGTCTCACTTACCGCTACTGAAAACCCCAGGATAAACACACAAGCATCACCCTGATGCTACATTCGCAAAACCAGGGAGCAAGAGCACAGAAAACCTCTGAACTGAAGCAGCAGGTACTTCTATGTAAATCTCTGGTACACTCAATACATCAAAACATGGGGTTTAAAATGACATACCCCCTAGGGTGTTCTACGAATGATTCTATAGAAAACACTGTCATTCCCAGGAGTTCTGCTTTGTTTAGATGCAGAAGTTCGAAGCCAAGACAACTGTAATGCCTCTGCACTTAAGATGAAAATGGCAGAACTATTGTTACTAAGTGCTCAGATACTGTGATAATCAACATGTCAAAATACAAGAAAAAGCTATTCAGAAAAGGATTCAGGTAGTGAGAATGAGTCAGAGAGTATGAAAAAAATACAACATAGCCAGTGTAAAGCTAAATAAGTAGTATGATAACACAACAATAAACTGAAGTTTTAGTAAATGATATTCTATCTTTAAACCCAAACTAAACATATTGTAAAACAAAAAAAAAAAGCAAGACTTCCAAGGCAAAAGAAAGTAATGGGAAATTAGTAGATGATTCATTCTGCAAGTATTATGAATTTAAAGGAATAAATAAAAGGAATAAATTTTAAACTCATACTAATTGAAAAACAATTTATTGCTGATAAATGAAGATTATTAACTCCGAGCAAGGAAGATTGCTATTTAAAGTCTACACATCCATTCCTCACTCTTAATACATTAGCTATAAAGGTGGCTTGGTAGACATGTTGCCAGATACTGTTCACAGCAAGCAAAAATGCTTTGATCCTTTTATTACTATATCTTATTGTACTGGTATTTACTTTCCTAAAAAAGCAAAGATACCAGCTGGTTAGGAAAACGTAAAAGCAATACAGATAACAGCTAATTTCCTTATTGAAGGGTATTTCAAGTGGTGGCTATTGGAAGAAATATTCTGCACTTTAATTAGAATAAAATTTGTTATTGATTTTCACATTTGTCTTGTAGCACACAAGTTTGGAGCATATCCTGTACACATACTATATTAATATTCCAAACGTATGATTAGATCAATATTCATTGTCATGGAAAGACATTCCACTGTAATGGAAAGCTGCCGTATACATATATTAAAATTTAGGTAAAATACATTACACTACACAGGTATCCTTTCATGGCTTCTGTATTGTTTCCTATATCACCACCCACATGCAGGTGCAATATCAACATTTAAACCTCGAGTCATTTTACTTTCCTCTCTAAATCAAGGGAATAAAAGGATATAATTAAATTTATCTTATTCTAGACCTGTAAGAGCAGCAGGCAATTATCTTTTGCCTTTTTTCCTCCCCACCTTTTTTTAGGCTGGCCTTGTAGTCAGTGGGGAAGAGATACAGACTTAAATTACACTTGAAGTCAACTATACTCCTGGTATTTAACATTCAGCATAAACTATGCTGAAAATCCTATTTATTTGGAATATGTGCAGATTAAAGTACTCAGAAAACTTCCCAGTCAATACGTAAAATAAGGTTATCTATGGAAATCTCAAGAAAAGAGAGTACAACAAGTTGTACATGAAGTAGCACTGGCTTAGATTTTAACCTAGGATGCAAAGTTTCTTCTGCCCCATAAAGTGATGGTTATGAAAGCCTGCTGAGACAAACCTTTTTAAGTTGTTTAGAATGCTTTCTCTACAAGTGTGTCAACCTCTGTCACAGGAAACTGGACAATGAACTCTTACGCATAATGAAATCTTCCACCTGCTTTGGGGGTCACCCTATTGATCACCTGATGGAAGAACAGTTTTAAAGTGGTACTAGGCCTCTGTACTTTAGAAAAGTCATCTGTCAAATTCGACAGAATTATTTCTGCCTCTACAACAGTGTAAACATTGAAATATTCATAGAAATTCCTTAATCCACAGCCTGAAATTATAAACAGACTGGCTGTTTCCCACTCATCCATTAACTTTTGCACAGGAACACTGTTCAGATTCAGTTTTTTAACTGCAATCAGTGACATGAGTCTGACACAATACTCCACTGACTTTAACTTAGAGGCAAAGCCTCAGTCATGAAGCTAACTGCAGAGTCAGAAGAAATATAAACACTTTTTGACTGCAGAAGCAATAAAAGCTATCTTATGTCCCCTTCCATAGCAGAATTCAAGCACAAGGCTACCACTTATTTTATCCTGTTTAACTGAGTCGGGGAACATGTTCAGAGGTAACTGTATAGGCAAGGGGTGCTATGTGTGGTTGCCCATTCATTTGTCAACAGATGAAATCCTAATGAAGGTGCTGTGTTCCTGCAGAGCTGCCTCAGTGATGCTCTGTACACCTCTGTCATACATCTGAACAATGCTTTGTCTGCCTGAGTGCCACTGAAGTATCTACATAGCTCTTGATCTAGGTCAGGCCAATTTCAAGGATCAACGCCGTGACCTCTTGTGTTCTCCTGCAATACAGATGTAATTCAACATTAAAGCAACTACAGTATATCCTACTAGGCTTTCTCAGGTATTGACCCTAGATGGCACCTTTTAGTCAGCAATGCATAAAAGGAACAACAAAAAAAGATTTGTTAATCGCTACTGTATAGCAAATAACAGCATCTTTTCTTGTGTACCAGCTACTCTTAAAGAGATGGTGTTAGTTCTAACCAAAGATACACACTTCTAACCACCTGCACCCCATCTGAATATGCAATATGCATGAGCAGTGGCATCAGCTTTACTTCCTCGCTAATCTTGAAATAGGCATTATTAGTAAAGGAGAGATAGTTCAAATATACTGATTTTTTCTGTTTTGTCTAAAGCAAACAGTGTAGATAGTGTGTTGTAATAACCTGTAAAGTAAATTTTGGTCTTAGTGCTCAGATAGTAAAATTGTGTTTTGATACAGTTCTAACATGCTGTGCGTTTCAGCAGCTCTGGACTCAATGCACCTTCCTCCTCTGAGGACACACAGCTCTGAATTGCCTGGACACTCGCACTGTAGTGTCTAGTACCATTAAAACTTCCAATAGTTCTGCTTGTCCAAGTCTAAATAACTACACTTATTACCCATATGAATCAGCATTACATTCTCAAATCACCTGGGAATCTACAGTTTAACCTGAAAACACTCAGCTTTAGTTTTGCTGACTATACAGTTGTGAGCTTTACAGTTACTTCCACTATTAACTGGTTATCAATTAAATCAAAAGATCTCAGATTATGAATTTCTGGAAGAAAGCATAGCTTTGGTCTCCAACTTGGGACTGTTTAGACTGAAAACATCTCTTTTTAACAAATGTGATTTTTATTTGTAGCTCCCAGGAATATTCTATTCAAATCACTGCCTTGTCAGCTAAACCTCTGATTGTCAGGATCTGACTTAAACTATTCTATTTTACTAGTAGCACACCTTGAACCGTAAGAAAATTTTCTTGCTTGCTTGTTTATATAAACATTGAAACTCTCCAAGTACTATAATCAATGTGTTAGGATTTCTACTAATGTTTTGGTCTTCTACAAATTATGCTCGTGTAACACCATGTGACAGACAAACCTTCAGGAAAGTGAACAAAACATCCCTCTGTGTTATTACCTGTTTCAATTTCCCAAATATAAACTGAATTGTCTTCACATCCAACAATTAGCACATTCTCCAGAGGGTCAAATTTTATCTTCTTCACAGGAAACAGATGCTTTCTGGCATGTAAGAGACATACTCTCTTCTGAAGGTGTAGAATTGCTACTGAGTGGTCACTGCACACACAGCACACTATACTCTGGTCTTTTAACTGCAAAACAGAAAACTCCAGTTTCAACACTGTAACCACATTCATAACCACATCATTTTAACAGGCCTACTAAAAGTATTCCAGTGATTTCTTTCACAGAACATACTCAATTTAGAAAATTGTTTTATTTCAGCCAACATCTTCAACTTGTTTTCAACAGGCTGGCTATACAACTCATTCCCTGACAGGAAAACATACCATCACCTTCATGACATTTTAGATACAATAATTGAAATTCCAGGTATTAACCATGTTTAGCATATCAAAGCAGTGATTATATAACCAACTATATAGTAGCAGTTGTCCTAGAAGAGAAGGTAGTAAAAAAATTATCTTAAATCAAACTGGTGTTCATGTGATATAAAACTACGTCAGGCCTAAAAACAAAAGCCAAGGGCAAGGTATTCCTAACAAAAAAACTGAGTAAGTTACAAATTCAGTTCCTACTGTATGGATCTGATACTGCAAAGCCTTCCCTTCCTGCAGGTAATTTTTGGTGACACGCAGAGGAATTCCCCTACAAAAAAATTCAGCTCTTTAAACAAGGCTGAAACACCAGCCTGGCAGGCACTAAATTCTACTCAGTTTTCAGAATAAAGATGAAAAGGAGCCTTACAAACATTAAAAACTTTGTTACTGCAAACCATTTTTCTGACTACTTAATTTTGGCATGTAAGTGAACTGAGAGTCATTCATAGGTATCAAACGCGTCTGTGCAGGCTTTCTAAGAGGAAAAATGGAAATGCCAGCCCCACAGAATACAACGTTCAAAGTTACACAGAACATTCCATACAGTTAATCTTCACCTAAATTTAGGTTTAAAGTTCAATTAATTACAATACAACTTTACATTACTCTAAATATCATAAAATGCAAAACATACATGCAAAGGACCACAAAGATGTGTCAGGAACCAAAATGAAGTATATATAGTTTGAACCAATAGAAAAGATTAGATTAAATTACTATGTTCAAGCTCCTAGCCTTACTGAGCACACTTTTTAAATTTCAGAAAGAGGAGTTAATCAGATTGACATATAAGTTGATAGTAATGATATTAAAAATGGTGAACAGAATGAGAGAATAAGAGCTTCAATTTAATACGTCACAAACTCAAGAATTCAACTCCCTGAAATTAAAAGCAACTTTCAAACAAGATAGTTAAGTGAATGTAAATTAAGCATAAAGTGGGGTGGGGTAAAGTATTGCCAGACAGTGTTTTCTTTTTATATTCTTTTGTATATAAATATATATACACACAGATGGGTATATAGAGATTTTATTTTTGGGACATCATTTATTACGCTTTTACTTACTCTGTGTTCTGGGGATCGCAAGAGCTCTGTCACTGGACCAGACTGCAGATTAAATTGGTGTAGGATGACTCCAGTAAATAGATCCCAGCAGATCACAACAGAATCCTGGCCCCCTGATAACAGCCAGCTTGGATCAAATCTTACTGATTTGTCATGTGGATAAAGTAAGCAAGTGACTCTGCTACTGTGACCATTCAGAACCTTATAAGGTAGATTATCTGAAACAAGATGGTACATAAATTATTTTTGCTCTTTAAGAATAGGAGTTCCATATTTTACAGCACGTTTCCTAAAAGTCAGGATATCAAAGGACTAAAGAGAACCACCTTCACATGGGATCAAAGAATTTTGGACCTGTTCCTAAAAGGGAGAACAAAGGTCTGCACTCTGACCTTCATCTACTGAGCTGTTCCCCTTGGTGGAATGATCTTTTAGAGAGCAAACAAAAAAGAAAACTGCCAACATAGTGACATGCCACATACCTCACTTTTAGTGGATATCCAATCCCACAGCCATGCCCAGATTCCTAATACCTGAAAGCACCTTGGTAGTACCAAGCTGTGATCCAATAGATCAGGTACAGAAGGAGAAAGATCACCATAATCTTCCATTTTTCTCATTTCATCCCTGACCACCAACCCTACTTTTCAGAGAATTTTTACAGGGATCACTAGAAGGGATGCCAGAAATATGAAGTCTTCTGCGCTTGACTGAGATGATTCTGAACAAATTGTTAAAACTTACCTTTAAGAAAATATATGTTTTCTAAAAGTCTTGCTCTTGCAGTTTTTAAACCTAGTGTTACGAAAATTTTCCCATTTTCACATCCACACACAAGCTTATCAAGCCCAGGTATGTACACAGAGGAACTGACAACTGCACTTCCAAATCCATCTTCAGATCCATAAAGTTGATCAATAATGCCCTCTGACATGGAATGATGCTTATCAAAATTATCCTGAAGAGTCCACATGGCTGTAATTGGGATCTCTGGAGGGTGGGGCAAGAGAGCATTTTTTTTGTTTATGCAAACCAAAATATAAATAGTCAAACTAAACAAAATACACATTTTCACCTCTTGATCACTTCCCTTAATTTATCCTTTCTGCAGTCTAGGGCTGGAAAGTCAGCAGTTGCTACTCCTTACTACAGGCAATCATCACACAATGAATAAATGAGCATCACTTTTTAGTGTAAACATTTTTTTAATGAGAATTTTGATTTTCATGAAAATTGACTCCAAGACATAATGAAAAAGATCCAAACCTTTTGGAGAACCATCAAACGTTGACACAGGAACATCAGGAACATGCCACAAAGTGATCCGTCCTGAAGCTTCACCAGAAAAAAGAATCTTGTAGAAAGGCTCCTTTCTTTCATTCATGAAGCCCATGACAAAAGGAAGACTCTGTGAAAAAAAGAACAGTAACTGAATATTTTGAAAGAAAACTGATAAAATAATGTAATAATTAATTGTAAATGTGAAGGCTTTGTTTCACCAAAAGCTGTAAAAATCTGAAACAAACCATAGTTCATTCCTCATCTGCCACTAAATCCTGACCAAGTCTACTCTGCCTGGTACAAGCCTCCCAAAGATCACCTCTGCTTTGCAAGCATACTTGGCTAAACCTACATCCCAAAGGGAAAAGCAGACTGGGAGGTCTCCTCAGGTTTATTGTCTCACCAGCATAAGCACCAAGGTCAGGCTGGAAAAACAATGCAGTGAAATATTGATGATCTTTGCGTCAAAACAAATTCAGTAAAGCTTCAGCCATCACAGCTTGCATGACTCCAAATAACAAAAGGTAAGAATTATGCTTTTACACAGGTAATAGTCTATAACACCATCATTCAGTCATGAGGTGGTGGAGCATTTCAAAAGAGCAATGAAGCTGCTGAAGGGTCTGGAGCACAGCTCTGATGAGGAGCAGCTGGGGAAGCTGGGGTTGTTTACTCTGGAAAAAAGGAGGCTCAGGAGAAACCTTATCACTCTCTAAAACTACCTCATATGTTGGATATACTTATTTCCAACACTGAAGTTTGAGAGTCCGTTCCAAAATAATTAACTGTCCTGTAAAATGGTTCAGTTTATAGTCTCAAGATGGAGTTCAAAATGGATCATCACACAGGAGATTTGGTTGTCTCACAAATCTGCTGTAAAAATTATTCAGGCAGTAAGGTAAATATTAAAGCAGAAATTTTTAAAAAGAGCAGGTCATTATTTTTTAAAAAGCATATATTTGGGGGGAAGGATATATGAATTTCATACCACCGCTGTAACCCTATTATTTGCTAAGCCATGTGTTTTGGCTATTTCTTTTCCCTCACCTTTCCTGACCTTTTGGCACCTTCAGCAGTTATCCCATCTGATTTTATATCACAGCATTTGGGGAAAAGCTGAATGGCCTTCAACTGAAAATTAAATCTGTCAGGCTTCACAGGATTATGCAACAAACATGCTTTCTAAGGGCCTACATTTGTCAACAGAGAGAAAGAACACTACAAAACCTCACCCAGGTATGTATTTAACAGTGTTTCTAGTCAGCTACAAATAAAAATACGTTTCTGCTGCGTATCTTCATAAAACTGCTTAATGAGCTGCTTGAGCTGTCACACAAACACTCAAAATAAAGTAATTTCAGGCAGGAATTAAATCCACATCTTCCAACAATTACAAGTTCATAAACAGCATTAGCAATCAGACAACAAACCAGAACTGAAGCCACATAGAATAACCTGTTCTATTTGTGTTGGTTCATTTTTTTGCCCAAGTAAGAAGGCCTACCACATATCCTTCCTGCCCCCCATTCCCCAGATTCCTGATTATAAATGAATTGGCTACTCAACTGGTTTTCCCTCTTTATTTTTTTGTGGTCACACAAAGCACTCCATAAGTCAGTGGAGATGTAGGTATTCCAACACAGCTGAGTCCATTTGAGATACTTGTCTACACAGTAACTTCAAATTTGAAATTAGTGTGACATGCTCTGCTAAATGTGAATTCTCAAACAAAAGTATAATGATCACCTACTTTTTCAGCTTCTTCTTTCCTTAACATTAGAGGCTTCTTCAAGCCAAGACCGTGGTTCTGAAGAGAGTCACATGTGTCTAATTTTATGCCCTGTGGGTACACCAGTGTGCTCACAGTGCAGAAGGTTCTGCGTGTGATTACGCGTCTGAACGCTCAAGCCAGCAGCATTCCAGATCCGATGCCACAGATTCAGACCCCTTCAATTTAGGGGGGATACACATGGGAAGCAACCTATTTATGTAGTTCCATTGAAACATGCATACATTCCTTACTAAAACAAGAACTAAGTAACTTGTTTTCATTTTGCACCTGGGTTGCCTTTTTTGATTTTGGTTTTGTGGCAGGGTTTCATTTGTTGGGAGTTTTTATTTCTTTTTATTAATTTTTACAGATTTGAAAGTAAAGTGTCTAAAAATATTTTAGACCACATTTTTATGGTTGAAAAAATTTTTCTTTTTGCCAAAATTAGAAAAAGGAAACACCAACCACTTCAACAACCAGTCTACCTGCATTTGAAGATAAAGGCATTTCTTCCACTGTTAAAAAAACCAAAATATAGCCAAAATCAAAGACAAAATATGCTCTGAGTATCTTCAAGTTTGTAAGTAACAATTTTAAAACAAAGGAATAAATATTACTCATTGTTTTTATAGAACAATTAAATCTGTTTATGAATTCATCAATTTTTTTGGGATTATTCAGGTAATTGCAAACAGACAATAAATAAACTTTCAAACCCTTATGAATTTACCTTATTTTCCTTCATACCAGTAAAGCTGAGTAAATGAGGATAAATTGTTTCTTTCAGCACCTTTCCATCTGCAGGGTACATACTTTTAGAAAGGCCACTGCACAATAAGAAAAAAAAATTAAACATAAGCTTTAGAAAGTCATTTTTTTAGAAAGCAGAACAGTAACATCCAAGATCCACAAGTTCAATTAAAAGTTCAATTTAAAAGTAACTAAAGAGTTCAATTAAAAGTAGCCAAATAAGTAATTAAAGGAGACTTTTTGAAATCATAGCACCAGCTGCCCAAGTTCTACATGGCTAATCTTATTCCTATGTCCCCTGCTGTGTCAAACAAAGACTGAGGGCTGTCAAACTCAGGGTAAATCTTGGAGTGCCAAAGTGGTTTTGTTCTGGTTTTTGATCACTTGCAACATGCAGAGATTTTCCATAGTAACCCTCCCAAAGTTCATCTTGTACCTGAACTTTTTTTGTGAATTTCCCATCTGAGCCCACCTGTTTAGCAGCTGGTAGATGTAACTGTGGCCATCTTCTGTCCAGATGATAAGTCTGTAAGCTGCCAGCACTTCCCCACCAGCAAAGCACTGACCACTCTTACAGAACTCAGTACAAAGCAAGGAGAAATCACAATAATCATAGACCTAAGTTCAGAAAAGCAATAAAGTATAAACAGATAGTATTGGGAAATTCATTTTAATCTAAACTGGGTTTGGGCAGCGGTTAAGTAGAACATGAGTTCAATTCTTTGTAGAGCCTAACATGTTTTGATACTAACTACTGCAAAATCAGAGTCAAACCATACAGTTCAAAGTTAAAGACATTAACAGTTAAAAAAACAACCAAAAAGTAGCATTGGGGTCTCACAGTCTCATTATAGAAATTAATAGAACACAATGCACATTAGAGATATTTTTCCATGAAAAGCCTATCCACTCTACACACGAAATTTCTCTATAAATGCTTATGTACAGAAAGTAAGTAGCCCAAGAGACTTCCCAAGGATAGTCTGCAACTACATTATTCAAAGTTGACCCAGGTGTATGTGAAATTTTTTAACCCAGACCTGCCCCCACAGAGATGTTTGAATCAGGTACACATGTTAAAATAATCCTGAGTGATCAGTGCAAGAGAAATTTTGTAGCACTGGGAAAGAGAAATATGGAATTTTTACAATAAATTTCAGTTTAAATACATTGTGTATTCCCTACAATTGGTACTAATTTTTTTTTTAATTTTAGTTATTTTATAACAGCTACACAAAAAAAGCAATATAGCCTGGGGTCCTTAGTTTTGCTGGCTTCTATCAACAAACAAAGGTCTCTTACTACTGAGGACTTGCTAACTGTGAGTACTCCTGTCATACTTAAACAGGTTTTTTTAATCTTTGTCTCCCTTTCAAATGCACTGTGGAAGGGACTACAATGCACACAGTGCTCTAAAACTGTCTAATACTTAAATCCCCCTTCTTTCTAGCCAATTTAGTGTTAAACTTTTAAAGCAGAAATACACTCATAAAAAATAAAAGCTTCATCTCTTTCACACAGTTAAGATAAGCCTAGAAGCGTTGCAGGGATAATTATATCTGACAATTTGTGAACATTTTCTTTAACCTAAGGAGAAAAACACGTATCTGCATGTAAAAATCATATTAGCTTTCCAGAATTAACAACATTAAAAAGAAAGTGTAAAGCTCAATAATGTACCTGCCAGCACATGGAGGACACAACTAGAAGGAGCCTTTCTGTGTAAGTACAAAATCTTACTGCTCGACAATTTATACAGTCCAGAGATTTTGATTCCTTCTCACACACACTTTGTCTCTCCTTTACAGCACAGAGGGAAAAAAAAAAGCCATGAAGTTTGTTTCAGGTATCTGAGCTTTTAGGATAGAAACAACCCACTGAAAATAACTTTCTGTTAAAAGACTTTCAAAATTCAAAGCAACATATAATTGTTAATTAAAAATGACATAGAAAGACAACAGGGTTCACATTTAACATGTGAACAAACATGTAAACATTCAGTGTGGCTCAGATCTTGATCTCACTTGGAGAAACGATAATGAATGAGGAGAAGGACTAAAGGCAGGCCATAAATAGTATCTGCTGTAATGAGTATCTGCTAAGTATTCTTCAGTCAAAAAATAACTACAACAACCTATAAACAGAGTTTCGGATTCAGAAAAGCTGATGAACATACAATACTTTCCCACTCATTCTTGTTTCAACCAGGACAGTGAGATGTCGGTGTTGCCATATCTTGTTTGCTCTTAACATCTTTAAAGGTAGTGTAATAGTAATTAATTTTCTTAGCTTTGTATTGCTAAATGTAAAGACTGTTAAAAACAACATATGTATTTTCATACTTTCTGTGTGAATATCAGACTTACTAAAATCATCATGCTCAAAATTATTCTACTGGAGTTATAGTATTAGTTATTGATAAAATCACTTAAACCAGATGCTTTCTGTTTTGAAAGATACCAACAGTCTCAAAACCTCTCAGAGAAGGGGTACATATGCCAGGAATCATGGCTATAAAACTGAAAGCCATTTTCTTTCAACATCTTGCAGCTTCGGTTAATTCCAAGTAAATCCAACAATATTTATTAAAATACTGGTCTTTAGAACTCAGCTGGATTGTTACTAACTCTGCAGCAGTCCCTCCACAGAAGGTGGCCCCAGGTAGTAAAAAGACTGCACCACACCATATGTTCCTCTGACATCTGTACTCAGTTGTTAGAGCCCTCAGAATTTTTACAACATGGCAGTGGGGTTTGCTCTAGGAATGCTGAAAAGATGCACCCACCCCAAAACACTGCAGATAAATGAAAAAACACCAGGATGGTATCAAACTCGACAGAATCTCCTCAGGGGCCTGATTCCACCCTTGAACAAGCAGTGCTGCCCACGCCCTGCAGTTTGTTGAGCCAGGCAGTGATGAGTTACCAACATTCAGAGGAGTCTGTTGATATTTTGCCATTTCTGTCTCATAGTACTTAGCTGTACTGTTGAATTCCCTTTGTGAATCTAGTTTTTAGAGTTTAATTAAAACACAAAAATTGCATCCCAATTCTAGCACTTGTTCACGAAAGGCAACAGCTGCTGAGAAAATTAACACAAAAAAGAGTAAGTGAGCTTGAAGAGAGAAAAACAGGACACTTGACACAGCAAGAGTCTTTTCCAAGTGAAGACAGCATTGTGAAAAGCACACTGAGGAAAACAAAACTAAAGGACCATTTTGAAGAGAGTAACAAGGGTGAAGAGGGAGTACAAAGGCCAATATTGAAGAGCTTTGAGTTTAAAGGACAGAGTGAAGGGGTTCAAAGACATTATCAGGATAGCAGGAAAGCACTTCAGATTCAGCATCCTGGAATATGAAAAGACAAGAAGCCTGGCCAAAAGGTAATACAGCTGTCAAGGCAAGAGCTGTCCAATGGCCCAATGTTAAATAATGGTAGGAAGAGGTGTTTTCAAAATTTTGTAACAGAAGCAATAAAATCTATTTAATACACATCCAGAAGATTTAAATTTATTCATATTCTGCTTCAATGTAGCCTTTACTTGAGAACATTCACTTTATCACTGACCTGGATGCTATTCAGAGATGAAGATAAGTCCCACACTTTGAGAACTCCAGTTACAGACACTGCAACCAAAGAGTCTTCTGTGTAAAGTTAACAGTGAGATAGTCAACTTGAAGCCAAGTTCAAACAGCACCTACCTATTCAGCACTAAAACAAGGATTCTGCAGGACACTGCTTAGATGAAATCTCAGTTTCACACAAAAAAATAAGTAAATGATATACAGAAATGCAAAACATGTAAGCAAACAGTAATGTATTAACAGAAGGCACAGAACTGTGGTATTGTGCCTTTAATTTCTCTGATATTACAAAACTTATTTATACTTAAATCTAAGAAATGAGCTGCTTATACCCAGTATAGAAGGTGTTTGTTTTTCTCTAAAAAACTAATTAAATAAAGCATGACCAATATTAGGAGCCTTAAAAACACCTCTTGTGCTATCAATGAAACATTAACATCTACATAACAGCTCTGTGAAACATGATTGGATATTAAGTCAGGTCAGACCATACCATCTATACAGAAATACTTTATCACAATTTAATTTGCCCACATAAATACATTTAAAACATATACCTTGAATTCTTGCCGAGTGTACAATACACATACAGTTTATCCAATCAGAAGACTGAGATGATGATAAAGTATGAAGAACATCCAAAGTTTTAGCATCAATAATAAGAACATCTTGATATTCTCCACAACAAAGAAGCCAGCCTTCACCTGTCATTCGGAATGAGCAATGGTAATACTGCCCAAGTGGAAAGCAGAGAGTCAGCACACAGAGCTACACAAATGGCATGCAGATTTTTCACACTGAACTTGCCATAATCAACATTTGTAGTATCACTAAAAATCTAAGGCAGATGTGAACCCATACACAACACTGCTAGTGACACCAGCAAGGCACACAGCTTAGTGAAAGGTGCTTCCTACTGAAAGCAGTACTTGTCCTTCCTAAATATTAGGATTTTTGTAATTTTTGGAAGAAATTCAGGCGTTAATTTTCCCTATAAATCACTAAGGATTTTGAGACTTTTTTCTCTGAGAGGCCCCTCTCCAAACATTTTATAAAGCTCCAGTCATCAAGAGGCATACGAAAAGGAAAAATCAGGTGAAGATGCAGAATATTTGTAATTAAATTTTTCATAATGAATTTCTGATTACTTTCCAGGAAGGATTTCTACCCCGTGAGATATTCTTCATTCTGACATTAAATGCCCTAGTGTTCAAAAGATTCTTTCTCAGCAATCACAAAGAAAAAAACAGACATGACAATGGTGCAGAGTGACTATGAGGATTGCCTTTCTGCTAGGTCTTTCATATGTGCAAGGACATCTGCATTGCATCTCTATCTGCAATTGTACACAATTTCTATAAATGCATAAGCAGCCACCTCAAATGGGATTCAGATTTAATACTAACCTTAAAATAAAGGGAACAATCATGTAGTCGGACAAAAATACCAGACAACCCAAAAAACTGCACCTCTTTTACAAATTTTCTGTACAGTTTTGCTGACACAATAATTCTCATTTTTTTCAGTCAACTAACCGAAGTGTGAAAACAAGAAATATAAATAACTGGAAATAGGATAAATAGTACTACAGATATTATGAATAAACAGAGGCAGACATGTTTAGAATTTGTGATTACTGTTACCCTTAACTGAGGCTTGAAACAGAGAATTGTTATAATCAGTTATTCCTCTGAGAAAATTCCACACTGGTTAAGATCCACCAGTGTTTAAGTGTTGACCCTGGTGTTAAATTTCATTTCAAATGGCAAATATTCAGTTTGCACTACTTGACATCTGCCATTCATAGCTAAATCATCTACACCGAACAAAAGAAACCCAGTAGAGCAGATAGGTTAGCCGTTCAATTAAAAGCAAACATTAAAACTACAGCACAAGCAACTATTCCCCATGGAACAAGAAAAATACAACAAAACAAACACACAGAAACACAATTTATTATAACTATCTGAAGGCTGCATTTGAATAGTTTCCCCTCCTAGCAATATCTACTCTTTTTCCTAAGAAAGTTTTCCTGTTAGATGTTCCTATTTTCCTTTAGCTATCTTGCCCAAGGTATTAAAGAAAAATAATTATTTGCCACAATTAGGTTTAGCTCACTTCTAATAGGGATGAAGCACCTATTTTCTACAACTATTTGCTACACCTGTTTGAAGGGTAAGAATGAATATTCCACCTCTCATCTCCACAAAAAATGTACAGATTGTCAGCTAATCAGCTAGGCCAGATTTGCCTACCTCCCTGCAGGACTTGTCTGTAACATCATCTATTAAAATCTAATTAAGCACTAAAACAGCACAGGTCATACTGCACCTCTAATAAATTACAATTTAAGTATTGTTTTGTTTGTGAATATACATCCATTTAAGGAACATATATGCTTTAAACATATGCACAAACAGAAGTGTAGAATAATTCTTAATTTATGTTTTTATACACACACAAAAAAGGTTAATATTCTAAACTTTTGCTGGCAATATATCCAAGCTTTTTCCTCTTCCCTTGATAATTAACAACTGTGTTTGAACTCCTTGTATCAACAAAAGCAGTGTCAGGGAAAACACTTGCTTCTGGAAGCTTCAAAAATTTTGGATTCCAAATTGGTTGTACTTTGGAGTTACATGAAGGCTCAGATTTACATCATTTGGAGGCTTAGTCCCACCCTTCACTTCCTCACTGAAGAAAAAACAGCATTTTCATTAACACAGGAGCCCTGAGCTGCTTTTCTACTAAAACATCCAGAAATAAGCCACATCCCACAATCAAACCTGTACATGTTGGGCCCCTCAATCTTACTCACACGTGTATTTAAAACACTCCCACACTCCAAAATCCAGATACTTACTTTACCTGGTTACAGTTTCAACCAGACACCTGAAATTATCTGAAGCAATATTGAAAGTATCTGAAACTAAGGGATTTGTCCTAAAGTTCTGCAATGAATGAAAGTGTATTTTTGAAAACAGGATGAAGAACAATCGTTTGCAGTTGAGCACCAAAACCGTTCAGAAATTTAAAAATAAGCCTTTCAGCAGATTGCCTCACAATGTTTGGCTAGATTACTTGTATTTTTAAAATGTCATGAAAAAGCCAACATTGAACTTGAAGCTTCCATGCAAATTTTAACAGAAGAGCAGAGATTAAGACCATTTCACTTGGCTACCTAATGCACAAATAATAAGTTAATCAATACTGCATTTCAAATATTTGCAGCTTAAAAGTAATCAGTCTGATTTGATTAAGGAATTCAGAGGAACATTAAAGTCTCAATTCTTTTCTCTGAAGAAAGAAAAAAAACTGAAAAAATATATAAAAACTACTTATATTGTGACAGGGTTTTTCCCCCTATGTAACGAGCTTTACATTTAAAATTGTTTCTGAAAAATACCATGTTAATAAAGCAAAACTCTTGTAACAAACAGAGATCCCATGAAAAGTTGCTATACTTACATGGATTGTTGTATGCCTGTAAGGAAGCTTTGCATTCTCAATGCACTGTCCACTAGTGACATTCCAAACACACATCTCCCTGCCAAAGATAACTTCATATTATTCTCTGTCATTTCCACTCAATTGGCTGGAATAATTTTTTGCCACCAAGTTTTTCTTTTGTGCTATATTTAAGTGCAGTCTGGTCATTTATAAAGCTTTTTGTTACAGATTGCTGGGTAAGAAAATGAAGTCATTAGCAGGGATGACATACAGTACCTGTTCTTTTTGTTTTGGTAATTACATCCTGCTGCCTTGCAACCAACCTGACTTTAAGACCAACTCTGGTCTACAACAAATTGTAGGTGTACTGCCATTATAGCTCATCAACATGTTACTGTAACTATCTGTCACTGGAACTACATCCTCCTGAAAATGATCCATTTCACTGAACTTAAACCACACGTTTCAAAAAGCATTATGCATCTTCTCCCACATCAGACTTCAGTTCTTGAGAGGAACAACTTTTGTTAAGAAGAAACAGTGCCATCATGAGGCTGTTCCTGAAATCTACTCTCAATACACTCAACGACCTGAGTACCTGTGTAACGCAACAGCTACACTCGGGTACATTTAAGGTTCTGCTTGAGAAAGACACTTTAGCACACCTTCCTTATCTTCACGTTACTCAACATGCAGTGGGACTGGAGCACAAGAGACATAATCAAATTAAATGTTGTAAATGAGGTTGTATGAGATATGTTAGCGTAGTTCAGCAACTGAATGTTAAACTTTGAGGCATTTAGGTTTTAGTAAAAAAACAAACATCACTTCCACAATTGAAACATTCATTTCATCACTTCTGACATTACACTGTAAGACATTTTCTGTATGAAGACTTAAAGAACACATCAGGGAAAGTATTTTATTATATCAGAAATACTATTTAGTGATTTGCATTTTAATCTACGTACTTTCCCATTTTATGCTAATCTCAAAATATTATTACTTAATGTTTTTCACCTGAGCAACAGCAGCATCAAAGCTGGCAGATCCAAAGTCAGAACTTAAGTGGAAGCTTTACACTGTTTGTTAAACATTTCAGGGCAATGATTTTCTCCTTGTTTGTACCAGAACTTTACTCCTTTAGCTACATTACTGTGATACATACAAACATGCACAAATGAGGCCAGAATGTAACTTCAGCTTCTGGATGAAGTATTCAATTTACTGTGTGTACTAATAAGGAGTGAGCAGTATCCCACATTACATATAGCATGTGCTGTAGGACAGGTTTATCACTCATAGGACATCAGTGAGAACTTGGGAATCATTAGAGATTCATTTACAGACTTCTATATTAGAAGTACAAAAATAACATTCAATGCCCATTCTTCTGGGATTAGTCAGTTATAGGAACTCTGAAGATAATCTGGAGTGGAACAGGGAAGAGTATCATAGAATCATCTTCCATATGATTTCCTCCATCCTCACTACAAGGAGATGGAAGCTTGAAAATGGCAGAAGTGAATAATTCACAATCCAGAAAATGCAGTTTGGCAAACCCTCCATCTCCTGAAGACAAAGCTTCCTATCTGTAATTACCTCAACTTCATGTTGCAACATTTCAGGGATCAGTGATGGATGCTTTGCCCTTATGCAATACAGATGAGAAGTCAGCAGTAATTTGGTAAAAGTGAACATTTAAAGGGGTCAGAAAACAATTCAATCCTACCTATACACATTCCAGACAAGTCTAATGATCCCTTCAGAGCTAGAATCTTTGGGATGCGACATCTCTGTATGGTATATCTATAGCAATACTCTCATCTGTTTCTTAACACTTTCCACCCCAGTTTTTTTGGAAATAAAATGTCCTTGCTCCCAGTATGATCTGGAAGCAGTACTGCACTAAGAGCATTTCAGAACTGGGATGAAAAACAAAAACAGCTTCAGCTCAGAACCCTTGAGTAGAACTGTAGAAGGGCAATATAAAACTGGTTGTTTAGATTTCTCATTCTCTCTGCACATAAACAGTACTGTTTACCACTACCTGTCCCATGAGGCAGTCTAATCTTTCAAGATTAAGAAGCCTGAAACATTTTTTTTTCAGGTTATCCCTTTCTTGCATACTCATGATTGAATAAGAGAATCAGACAGGGATCCTAGCAGCTGGAAAGGATAAATAAGCTACTCAGAGAGAAAGCAGTAGCCTTAAGGTGCTGGAACATATAGCTTAAAGGACAATTGACAGGAACTCCTATGGAAAGCCAATTTAAAAGGGCTGTCCTGTTAATTAGAAAAGAAGAACGCAAAAATAAGAGGGGAATATAATTAAGCAGTGAGACAAAATTGCTTAAGAAAGCCCTTAAGGAAGTAAGCAGCTAGCCCTAACTATTTTCAACAGATGAAATCCTTAACAGAAGGACATTAGACCAAAGTTGAAAAGATTATCAAATATTAAGTGTAACCTAGCAGAAATGCAGAAATTAGTTTGACCCAAGTGGCAGGCTATGTCATAAAAAACATATAGCAGAAAAGCTGCAAGATCAGGGCCCTCTGAAAGGATATTCTCCAAAACAGCATACGAGATTTAAAGACAGACAAGGAACACATATGCCTTTAAGTCAAGGGCAGGCTGTGTTTCCACACGTACTGACTGAGGAACCACAAACCAGATCAGAGTACATTAGTCTCTTTTAATGGTTCAGTTTTTAAGACTGAGTTCAGGAAGAAACAGAGAAAAACACCAAGATATTCAAACGCTGTTGAACTTGCTGATGCCCTCCAATAATCCATGAATATTGCTTTGAATAGGGTCTAGCCAACCCCTTTGAATAATTTCTTTTTTCTGTCTACTAAGTGGATATGTGAATCTGCCAAACGTTTCTGCTGTCCATGGGACTAGCTCTTAGTTGGACTACTGTATATTAACAATGTAGTCATTATCCTAAGTAGCTGCTATCATTTAAATATCATGGAAGTGGATTGAAACATTTCTGCAAACACAATCTGACCTACACTTGACACACACTTCATGATTCAAGAAATGAACAATTACCTACCCATTTTCAGTAGCACTTACTACACATGGCTGTTTCTCAAACTCTCTTGCTTTTGCCAAACAAGTTACAGAAGCAGTATGGCCAAAGAGAATTTCTTTAGATGAAATCTAGGAGAATAATATAATGATTTATCTTAAACAATTTCTGTATAAAATAAGGATATCTAAAACCAAGAGAATATTACTTGTAGATATATAAAATTGTCAACCTGCTTTATATTCTTATGTTCTTCAGTCATGTTTCTGGAATGCAGAAAGATATGGGCGAATTATGCAGTTTGCATAAAGTTCAGTTTTTGTATTCACTGCATTAATCTTCTGAAGAATGTAAGGAACCTCAAATGATATAAAACAGGCAATGTGCAGAACATCTCTGGCCTTCACCCTACAACATGCACCAAAAGTGGCTCAGTGAAGTAGAAACTAATAAACCAAAGCTCTTAAGCATGTTCATGCCACATGTTTAAATAACCTCTCTGATTATCATCACTGCATGCAAAGATCTTAATTAGCAAAGGCAGCCTCATAAAAGTGCAAACTTTCAGGCTGTGTTTGAGTACAACTGGGGCAACTAAATATAACAAAAAGAATAGAACCATAGTTCTAGAAACACAGAATAAAAGAACAGGAACTGTTTTGACTCTGCTGCATTTTCAGGAAAATAAATATGAAATTAAGCTATAATTTGCATCTTAATTACATCAAAAATAAAACTTTCATCTTGCTGCTTCCATCTTGGTAGACCGATTTGGTTTTACAAATAGATAGTTTTTCTTTAAATGACAGGTCACATTCAGCAATTCAGTCGTCATAATTATATACATTTACTTGCTGTCATTACTCAGAGAACACAGCCTCAAATTATAATCCACAGGGCATGCTAATCTATGAAAAATTTTCCAAAATCTGCAAATAACAGGCTGCTCATACAGGCATTTCACTTTCTGCTTCATGAGTTTCCTGTAACAAATATCATACTGCCTTTAAAAATTAATCTAAATAGGTGCAAGTCTGGATAATTCTATTGCCAATAATAAAAGGTAAAACTCCAATCTGTCTATTCTGCAAGCTGTAGCACAGTGGACACAAACCTTTAAGTCTGATGAAAGATCCCAGAGACATATTTGTCCTTCTTGGCTTCCTGTAACTATTGTCTGCTGGTCATCTGTAATCATGACAGCAGTGATGCTGTGAGAGGGAGCTGTTTTCCCCCACACAGCCACAGCTGGTACCGATGTCTTCATGGTCAACACCTGAAAACAGAAACAAGTCATGATGATCCTAAGATCAAACATAAGAAAAAATAACCTAAAAAAGGGGGGAATTTAATCAACATCTGAAAAGGGAAGCCATAAAATATTGCTCTAATAAGACGATGAGGCTTTGAAACATTTTCTTGCTGCTGCCAACATCACACTAACACTTTCAGGGACTAGTATTCCCAGAATACTGAAACATCAGCAACAAGAGTTGTGTGCTGCCCCACACAGCCTGGCTTAGCTCTGATGGGCCCACTTGTCCTCCCTAAAATTTGGCTGGTGGAGTACACAATGCCTCCCCTCTTTCCTCCAACCAGCAGTTGGCTAATCAGAGTAGTAGAGACAGCAGAGGAGCAGGGTGTCAATAAAGATTCTATGATTTCTAGGTAGGGCAAGAGAAAGATACTATGACCAAAAGGAGAGAACTGGTGGTGGGTCAAGGAGGAAGAGAAACACGAGGCCCAAGATGGCAAAGCAGTATATACACAACCATTCTGTGGCATCTCCTAGATACAAAAACCAGAATAAAGGTGGCTGCAGAGTCAAGCTGAGAAACGGAGGATGAACAGACTCTCTCTGTTGCTCAAGACATGAGTCCCTTGTCTAAAAAAATTTACCAATAGATTTATCCCTGCAAAAAATTGATTTAATGGAGTTGTCCATTTGACTGAGGGCAGTTTTGACTCCCACCAGCTGGGCAATGGACAGACAGCTGACAGATTGAGCAATGTCAACATACTATTCCCAAGCATCAGTGAACAAGAAGAAACAGATTTTAAGATGTTTCAGGTTCACCATTTTCTAAGGCCATTTAAGTAAACAAATATTTTAATTGTTCTTTCCAAAAGTATTGTATGTCACCTTTTTTTAAATCCAGACAGCAATAATACAATTGAAGACATACTTCAGAGCAACCATTTTGCAGCCACTAAGCAAAAGTCACCTTTTAGAGAAAGTGTGCTATTTGCCCTGGTGAAAGAAGAGACACCAAAGCCCCTTGCACATGCCTGGGAAAGATGTTCAAAATGAAACAAGATGCTACAGTAGTGCAGCTGGGAGGAGTCAGTCAATAAACATGACAGTAAATCCGAAATTTTGTGAGGAGACACAGGAACTGGGCAACACAAAATGCATGGCAGCCAGTAACAGTGAGTCAAAAGAAGTAATACAGGAACGAGACGAAGTGACATGAAGAGCAGTTCTTGTGATAATTCAGAAAAGACCACAGGACAGAAATGGAGCACAGAAGCAGCCTTTTAAGTTATGCTTAAAGAAACTGTAACCCAGCGCAACAGCACCTGAAAGCAGGGACACAGACAAGAGGTGTCTTCATGACTACTACTAAAAGCCTAAAGTGACACAGAACTTAGGAAAGGAAAAGGTCTTGCTTGCCGACAAGAAAATGAGATAAAGGGCTCAGCTACTGAGAAAAAAGGCTGAAAAGACTCATATGGCAGACTATCGAGGTCCTGCCATACAACCTCAGAATGCTGAGGGCAGAGGAAGAAGAATTTAAGAAAAAATTGAGGTCCTGAGTTTATTAGGCTAAATCCAACTTAGTTTTATTTAAAAGCTCTGTGTGGATATATAAAAATACTGAGGTATGTTATTGTTCCTAGCATTAGAATCTGACTTTTCTAAAACTTTTTTCAGATCTCGAGTCATGAAGTTACTGGTAAACACTGGAATCCTTTTCTCTTGCAATTTATGTCCCCCCCCAAAAAAAAGCTGCTGCTCTGGACAATCTTACAATCTTTAATGATATGCTTTTAGTTATCAGGTAAGCTAAAAAAGGTTGCCATTTTCATAGGCCTTATAAAGAGGTGGCTGCCAAAAGGGTTTGATAAGCCAAATCCTGCATCTTTAAAATGCATTTGCTTGCATATCATGTAGTCATTTATACTTGTACCATGGGAGTGTTCAATTAGTGTAAAACACCATAAGGAAGCACAATTCAGGTTTGTACTGCATTGAATATTGAATATTAAGTCATAAATTATATTTTCTTACAAGGGAAGCATCGAATCAAAATCAATATTCTTAGCCAAACACCTACTGTTGAGCAAGTGATGAGTAATAGAGAACTCAAATCAACAGATGTTAAAAAGAAAACAGATAGAATTTGCTAATGTGTAGATGATCTGTAGATCTTTTACTTACTCATGAGTAACATGAATAAAAAACTACTACCAGTAACTCTCACTGGTTGTAAGAGAATTACCTTAGACTGAAATGTTACAAGAATATTTTGTGTATTTTTCTTTACATTATGACTGAAGCCCAAGAGAAGGAAAGCAGAAGGTATATGAATTTTCCTATTAATATAACAGTTCTTAACATTTTTCTTCACTTGCTTCTTGGTTAACTTTTCTTTTGGATTAAGATATTTTGATGCACAAGCAGTTTGAATGAAACCTTTGCTTCTTAGTGTAGCCCAGCTTCACTAGAAATACAGCATATCCACATGCACACACTTTGTCTAAAAATACTGAGCGTTATGAAATTTTTTAGTGATACTGATGCCACCTAAAGCAAACTTTTTTGAAATAAAATCAACAGATATTTATCAGACTGTTCCTTTTAAAAAGGTAAAAACTGTTTTCACAAAGTCAAATATTGCCCAAGGCATATCTGAGCTGCATGTAGCTTATCAGCACTTGTCAAATTCCTCCAGCTCTGCCCACTCAAGCATGTCTGATTTGCAGTGTTAACCCATAATTCAACTTGAAATCACATTTCTCAGTCCTACTGCCCATTTCTCCCTGCTTAGAGCCTAGTAAGATTATTTGTCCTGCCCCTTATACCCACACTGCCAAAGAGTGCTCTTTCATTACCGAGAAGTTCTTTGTTTTAAGGTAAAACCATACCAGCCCATCTCACCACTAATTTGTTACATCTCTACCCTTCTGTCTCTAGTTCCCTGAATACTTTTCACACCGAAAAAGTGTTCACTTTTTACAAACCACTGTGAACTTGGAAAATAATCCAAATTTTCACAGCTTCAAGGACTTCAGTTGTACTACTGTAGTAATTTTGGACCACTTGTGTAGTATTAAAGCGTAATTTGGAGCGCTAAATACACCACCTCTTATTCTACAGGAGCCATGAGATATTTAAAAGTCTAATCAAAAGCTTTACGAGGCCAGAAAGCTGAAGGTCTGACCTTGAATACCTTACTAAGCACATATTTATGCAAGGTCTTTTCCTCATCACTCAGCTTTTTTGACTAGGACTGGTCATGAACTGAGGAGAATGAAAAAGGTCAGGTTATGCCACAAAGAAACAGTGCCATCATAACTTAACATATGCTTTCCCCCTATATACTAAGTATATCTTGACTCTGCCTCCTCTACTGACCTTAAAATGAAACAACTGTTAGCTTCTCTGTTAGGCTTGTCTCAGTCCTTCCAATCACTGCTACGTAATTACTGCTTAACCTCAGGCACACATCCCTTCCCTGGGCTTTGTTTTCTCAAAATACAAATAACCTGAAAGCCAGCGGCCTGGGAACGTAAAGGGTTGGAACGGCAGAGTGGCTTGGATCTCAGGAGCACGCGCACCCACGCACTCACAGAGCGCATGGCAAAGCGAACCACCTGAAGTGAAAAACGTGTGCTCTGTTTTGCCGCCACTGAGGACTGCTGCACACATTCCCTACGGGTCTTTGCATTCCCAGTGTTTGCTCAAAAGCCCACAGGAAGCTCTACTGGATCCTCAACATGTTAAAATATTAGCTACAGTTGTAAGAATGACATTTCTTGATAAAGAAAATACATATCCTGATCTTTCAATGAATTCAGAAATAGCACATCATATACATGTACATCAAGGTCCTTAAAATTAGGAGCTGGACTCCCCGCTTATAACAGTTCACCTTATAAAATGCTAGTTGCAACAAACTTCTTATCACTATAACCCATAAAAAAACCTAGAAAATACAAATTTATAGTTTATTTATAGAAGGAGAAAGACTTCTTAGAACAAAATATCACTTTACAGGTAACAGTCAGCCTGCTAATACAACATTTTTAAATTTATAGCCATACTTATTTCATGTTTCCAACACATTCCAAGCTGTCAATAGAAGGTCACTCTCTTAAAAATTCCAGTTAAATGTCTGGCAATCAATGCAGGCACAAAAGAAAACAAAAATATGCAGAAATTTGCTTACAGTCCTGAAAATACTATAATAAAAAAATACTAAGATATTAGCAGGATTTAGCTGTTTGCATTGGATTCAATAAGTTCCCCCCCCACACACCCCTTTATATTCATCCTTGTAGTAAAGGAAGCCTTAGGAAGAGCCTACATTTTTTCATGACCAGTTCCTATGGTTTTTGCATTTCTAATCTATCCCATTCTCCTGTTCCTGTCTGTTCTTTGGTTTTATCTGACATATTCTCTTAATTTCTGCATGAGAAAATAAAGTTCTATCAATATTGGTTTTACTCCAAGTAAAAAACTAATTCTTTTTCTTAAAAGTAGCTTTGCAGTCTACTTGTCTACCAGTCTACTGGTCCATTCTTTACAGCTTTTACAACTTCCTCTATTTTATGATGTTAATGTTGCATTCTCTTTAGGGATGTTGCATACTATATCTGGTGCCCCAGTTTGAGATGTGATGGGACTTCCCTCAAGACCTGTTGGGCTACACCCTAAAGGGCTGGAGTCCCTGCTGAGTGACACCCACACCTCCCCCGGGATGGGGATGTCCTGCTCCTGCAGCCCAAGGGAGCAAGGGACTGGGACCAGGAATCAATACAACCCATTTTAACTGGCAAGAAGCACCTGGTAATACCTTGTTTGTATTTCTTGAACGAGTGACACAAGAAACACTTATTTCATTCCACACAATAATTCACTACAATCAGAAGGAGCACAGTAAGGGCAATACCATCTCCCAGCTGCTGATTACATCAAAGGTTTGCAGCACAAATTCAATTTTATGATGTTAATCTCAACCTGCCACTCAGAAATTTTCTCTGAGGGATATGATTTTTTTTCTCTGGATTTCATTTTAAGAATGATTTTCTTCTTCTACAATCAATAAAGATATGTTTTCATCAAAAGACTCTATCTTGGCAGAATTCAATTGGCTGTCTCAAAACCTTTTGGTGACACAATATTAATTAAGATAGTTTATGTTGCACCTAAGCTGGAAAATGGGGCAGTGAAAACATAGCAACTCAACATTTGTGCTTTTCAAATTGTCATAAGGTACAGTAAAACAATCTTCACTTCCCTGAAGTTCCTGTTTTACCTCATAAACTGTTATGTTAAATTAAGCTCCCTAGAAAAATACCACAACATGATTGTTTGCTAAGTAGATAAATCAAAAATGTGTCCAAAAATATAAATTTTCACTTTATTCAACTGTCATTAAAGGCTTAAACAATGTAGTAGCTGTTTAAACAGGTTAGACAACAATTAATGCACTGGAGCTAGCAAACTTGATTTTAAATCATATGTCAAGGATATAAGCCAAGTTTAGTCAAAAAACAAAATATATTCTGCAAGTGTGTGTGGGGAGCCATAAAAAATGTCTTCTCTTAAGGAAAAAAAAACCACCACATTTACTTTCACTGTCTGAAATATGGTGTCTGAATGCCCTAGCAACTACAAGAAGGGGTATGTCCAGGAAATGAAGCCCTGCTTAGGCACCATGCAGAACTACATACATGCGAATTATTTGTCACTCCCAAAGCATCAAGCACAGAAAAAGCATCACCTTAAGTCATCTCCAATGGAGTTACTCACATCCAAATGGTGAAATGCTTTGCTGCAGAGTTTCCATCAGGTTTGAGGACATTCACACATCAATTCTTACAGGAAAGCCCATGTGACAGAAAGGGCCATCAGTTTCTGCAAAATCTAAGCTATGATTTCTATGAAATTGCATCTTACTCAAAGACAGATTTTACCCTCAGTTTTATATTAAGTCATGCCTGGGTTTATTGAAAGCAACAGCTTTCCATGCAAGCAAGTGCTCCATCCTTACACGAGTAAAGGGACAGCTCCTTACATTTTCTTAATTATAAATTGCTTTTTGAAATGAAACACATTTATGCCCTTTAAAGCGTCAATGATGCCAACATAATCCCATACAAATCAAAGGACCTACTCAGGTAATGTTATCTCCAAGTTTATGGCCTTCAGAATCTAGAAAGTATAGAGAGTAATGAGCTTTGAGTCTGTGTCAAAACATCCCACACATGGAAGCAAATCCACCTGTAAACAACAAGCACTTTGATTGACTTCCATTTTTATGAAATACCACAAATTCTGTAATGAACTAGACATAATTACAGAATTCATTTTTATTTACACTGTTTTAGCACAAAAAACATGATCTGGTAAAGTCAAGACACATAAAACCAAAATATACAAGGATCTCAAAATGACAGGCAGGGAATACGAATCAAAGTTTTAAGTCAATAATTTTGTCTTCCTTAAGTGACCTTGAATTCATTTAAGACAAAAAATGCTGTTGATCATAGAAAGGTGAAGTTTTTGGTTCAGCTGCACCATACCCTGCAATGTTTAAACAACAAACAAAATTGGAATCAGATGGTGAAAATAAAAAATCTAGGACATTTCACCAGCCCTTGTTTTTTTAATTGTCATGTAATAATCATTAATCAGTGGTGTAAACAATTGCATCGTGATGAGGACTTCTAAACTTTGACGTGAAGAAATACTTACTTTTCAACTTTACCCTTTGAATACTCTCAAATAAACAGACATCTCTGCAGTGTTCTTTGCTACAGGGCATGCAGCTGTTTAGTGTAAACAGCTCTGAATGATTTGTTATATACACAGTCTAACCAGCTTAAGTAAAAAGACACTGTTTATTATGAAGCAGGATCCAAGTCCAAAACCTATTCAATGCATTGCAATGCATGGATTGCAGTTTTCATTACAGTGAATTTCAAATTCTAGCACTGAAATATTTTTAAATGAGAAAAACCTGGTATTGTCCTGTAATCAGTCCTACTGACACAAACCTTTCGAGCAGCCCTACCTCACCACAACAGCCATTTTTGCAGTAAGCAATCCCCAAAAGACCATAGTTCTGTACCAGGGACATCACTGACAGGTTAAAATCTCATGATATATTAAGACAACTACTAGTATTCCTAGCACCAACTAGAAAAGTAATCATGACAGCAATGCCCCAAGACGCTACATGAGCCATCCTATTTTTAATTGAGCAAGTCTCAAAAGAACCCCCACCCTCTAACCAGAGGTATTCGCAAGAGAAAAGGGAATTGCTGTAGAAAAAAAAAATTATTGGTACTCTAATGCTTTGCATCTACTCAGTAAGGAATACTGAATAACAAATGATCAAAATAGGACAAAAGCATGTTCACACTTCAAGGAGCCATTCTTTTGCACTCTGTGTTCTCACATTAGTAGTTTTCTCCAATAAATCCAGTGAACAGATACATGCCAAGGCAATTGATGGAGTCTATGTAATTCACTAAACTACCCTAAACCAGAAATACCAGACATCTAACATCAGACACCAGAGCTGAAAGTTACAAAGCTGACGTTAACAAGCAGCGGACCAACAAAACCTCCCAGAAACGGATGAAATGTGTCCAAGTACGAAAGAATAAACACAGCCCGGCTACAAAGGCTCTGGGGAACAGCTCTGGGGAACCCACCATTGCCAAACCTGATCTGAGGAAGAGGAGCCTTACGGCCGCCCAGGGCCTTCCCAGCGGGATGAGGGGCAGCTGCCCCGGCAGGAAAGAGGGGGCATGAGGGGGCATGAGGGGGGATGAGGG
>VZRQ01002318.1:110977-150622 GCA_013397975.1 Machaerirhynchus nigripectus | reverse complement strand
GGGGCACGAGGGGGCACGAGGGAGGACGAGGGGGCACGAGGGAGGACGAGGGGGCACGAGGGGGCACGAGGGACGATGAGGGGGCACGAGGGAGGATGAGGGGAGCTGCCCTTACCTCCAGCGGCTCCCAGGCACCGCGCGCGCTGAACAGAAGGGAAGGCAGGCGGGACAGGCTTTACCCCGCTCGGGAGCGGCAACACCCGGCACGGGCCGGATCCAGCCGGCGCTCCCCAGCCGCAGCACCGCCCTCAGCCCGGTGAGCTCCTGGTGAGCGAACGAGTTACCGCGGTTGCTCCCTGCCCCGGCTGCTCGGGGCGAAACGGTGAGGGGCAAACACGTTCTGGAGCAAAAGCGTGTAGGGAACAGCCGGGCTGGAGCCTCCCCGCTCCTCTGCAGCGCTGCCCCGCGGAAGTTTCTTACCTGCCCGCCCTGCCTCACGTACGGTGGCAAGGCTTGCTCAGGCAGGAGGCGGTGGAGCGCGGTTTCCCGCACGTGTGGGACCAGCAGCAGCTGTGGGGGTTCGAGGGCCGTCACCCAGCGAGCTGCGCGCGCGCCTGGTGCCATGAGGGCTGGGAATCGGCGAGAATGCGTCTTGGAAGTTCAGGTGTTTCTGTTTGAAAACAGCCAGCTGCACTGAATGAATACCGTACGAACGTGAAACGTGATTTACGTTCCGTCTTTTTCTTCTTTGTTCGAAGATCAGTCCCAGAGAAGCTCAGGTCTGTAGGAGATTCTTGTAAGGAGCAAAGCTGAATGGGCTGTGAGGTGCACAGGTGAGTTCATCTTAACTGCACAAATACTTAGTCACAGTCACGTCTAGGTCTGCAAAAAAATCAGGAGACTCATATAAAAAAAATACTTCTATTCTCTAAAATAATGTCTTCCTACATTTGTTTGCCTGAAATCCACAGGGAATTGGAAGGAGGTCAAGAGATTGAACTATATTTTTATTGCCTATGGTTTTCCTAGTTTAATATAATAAATGTAGTAATTACAGTATGTAATGTTTTTGTTTTAGTATTACTGAATTCAGATTTACACCAAGATTATTTCCCCAAGATATCTGCCTTGATATGAATAGTAATGTTCTCAAATGTGCTAATGTAATTACAGTCTGCATTAATAGGCTACATTTTATAGGTAAGTGAATGCAATAAATAAAGACAAAAGCATGTAAAGTTTGTAACTTGTTGAAACAAGTTCAAATTGTTGAATTGTTCAATTGTTGAATTGTTCAGTTGTTCAATTGTTGAAATATTTCTTGCTAACTTTTGTTCTAGTGCTTCTGTAGTTTAGATTTCAAAAAATTTTTCACACAGTAAAACAAAAAACTTTGAAGATGAGACTTCTTAAATCACTTTACCATATGAATCATTTTATGTAGACAAGTTATAAGTCCTGTAAATAGAGCTTTAATGTAAAGCGTGGTATTTGATTAGACTGGATCAGGCCAAGTGTAGAACACTGAAACATGGTATCTCAGGTGAAAACTTACAAAGGTACCTCTTTTCGAGGCTTGCTTATGGAGAGTTTAGTAATAATCATATTGAAAGCAAAATGAGACGATACAAGTCAACTTACTTTAAGAACCTTAATACTCTTTTTCTCAAAAAAGGTGAACACTGGCCCTTTAAAGTCAATAGTGATAACTGGAACCTCAGCTAAAGTTTTTGTAGTCAAAAAATGCTATCAAGAAAGTGATATAATTGTATGAGACCAAGTAACGTAATGGATAAACTAGATATTGCTTGTGCTTTTTGACACTTCATGTGAGTTGCGAATTCTGCCTGTGAACCTAAATAAATTATTTTGACAGCTTCTCCTTAATCATCCATACATGGAGGTTTCCATAACAAAAACTGTCACATACATTTTAGCACAATTTGACACAAAGGGAAGGTCACACCAAAGACCTTAATTGCATCTTATGCTCAGACAGGGTCACAAAACTCTGTGATTTCTGTTTTGTGTTTCAGCATCGTATTTGTTGCCTCAGGAAAACAAATCACTCCATAAAAGTAGTACACATTAGTACCATGTAAATATATTTCATAGAATGCTAGAATGGTTTGGGTTGGAAGGGACCCTAAAGACCAAACCCCTGCCATGAGCAAGGGTGCCTTCCACTAGACTAGGCTGCTCAGAGCCCCTTTAAACTGGGCCTTGAGTCCTTCCAGGGCTGAGGCATCCACAGCTTCTCTGGGCAGCCTCTCCCAGTGCTTCGCCACCCTCATAGAAGAGAGTTTCTCTCTAATGTCCCGTCTAAGCCTTTCCTCGTTCCCCTTGTCCTGTCACTAGATAGCCTTGTCAGAAGTCCCTCTCCAGCTTCCTCGTAGGCCCCTTCAGGCAACCAATAGCAAACTTCTGCTGAAAATTGTACTGTTCACATTGCACTGTTCTTCTAAAAGTAAGGATTTAGTTGTGAAGACATATTTGTGACTTATAGATGCCACGAGATTTTTAATATGACATTGTTGAAGGTTTGGGAACTCCTGTAATTTCTCTTAAGAAAGGGAGATTTTGAAGCATACTTCAAGAACAGGATCAAGGATCTTAGTTAGAATGCCAAAAAATGGACTTGTGTTGCCTATGAGGGTGAACCAGTTATTGAAATCATTACTGTAACTTTAGCATGTTATTTCTGGAAGTGTTGATCAAGTTCACAGAGCTCTGGTTTATCAATCTCTTTGTCCACTGCCTTGCTGTGTCCCTTTCTCGGTATCCCTGGTTTAGCCATCTCATTATTTCCTTGAGCAAAGAGAATCACTGAATGGTGCTGTTATGCCACTGAGAAATCCCCTATAGGCCATAGCAATAGTAGGAAAAGTAATTAGATGAGGTCAAGGATTTGATCCTTTAATTATTTTATGGTGTTCAATACTTTTTCATGTAAACACTTTAATATTTTTTACAGAAGTAAAAATACACCTACACAGTAAGTTTAAAATGTGGCAAAGACAAGATTCAGAGAGGAAGATAAAATTGCAAAGATTAGGTATTCTTCCGTGTTTCCCTGTGGTTCTTGGGAAGAGCCCAATTATGCATTATGGGGAAGACAGTATGAACAGATTCATCCAGCTCATATCTGCTGTGATATCAGCTGGCTTTGCATATCAAAACAAGCTATAAAACTACCTTGGCTCAACTTCTATGAATAACTTTTGATGTCTACAGAATATTCTTGAATTGAAATCTGTAATGAATCAGCATTGGGCAGGGGCAGGTCAGTGATGAATGTGTACACAAAGTGGAGACAGGGAACAACGTAGGCATGAAAAAATCTCTTCTGAAGGAAGTCAGACTTCTCTCCTAAAGTGAATTTTCTGAATCACAGCTACGGGCATCAGTTGCTAGTTGTATTCCTTGGGCATTGCTTTCATAGGCTGTTACAGAAAGCTTGCATTCTAATTCTAGTTCTTTTCTTAATTTTTGGCCTGCACACCACTTCATCTCATTTTATCCAAACATAATTCTTTGTAACAATGCATAAAATGAAGTTTTGTTTTGTAAAGTATTTTTCAGTTTCCTTTGTTGAAGAAGCTTCATTTTGGCTTGGTGAACTACTGCTAGATTCAGAAACGCGGTGTTGCGTTGCAGACTTGAGTGTTCATCTACTTGGAGACACTGTGCAGCCAATTTGCCCATCAGTGGTTTACTTTTCCCATGTCTAATTTAATAAGTTATATTTACTTCCCTTGTGGAAGGCTTTGACAACTATTACTGGAAAGCGATTCAAAACTTTGAAAAAATCCTATAAGAATGTGAAAAAATGGGCCTGTTTCTTATGATCTGGGGTTGTATTGGTACCTGTACATTCATACTTCTCACAAAAATAATGTTGGCTCACTATTTTATTGATCATTCAGACCATATGATAATTTCAGTCTCTGTTTTTATTGTCATCATCATCCAATAATTAATTTCACTAGTTTTCTTCTCTTCATCGTTTAAAGATTTCTCCTCTTTATCTGAATGGGCAGCAAAGCAATTTCAATAAACTGAAATATTTATCTGGCCTCAATTAGCAATCAAGGCATGTTTCTGAGATAAGAGCAATTAGTGGTTAACAACATTGTTGACAGATGTCACATACTGAAATATGAAACAGCATTAGCTTAGATTGCATTACGGGATAGTTGTCAAGTTGTGAGAATTTATTGCATTATCTTATGTGTAATGTGATGAAATATTGATGAAAGAATGTCACATTCCATGTCAATGGAGCTATTGTTTTGCAAAGATAAGCTATGGGTATGTTCACCATTGGCTATACTTCTGGAGACTTGAGAATGCTGTTGATTAAATCAGAAAACCTTTATGAGAATAAATGTAATTTCACAAATTGCTGTCAGATAAAAGGGTGAGATAAGCCTGTACTTGTTATATTGTGGAAATAAAGCCAGGCAGTGCTTGGTAATACAGAATTCAACCCTTAATTATTTTCTTACTGTATGTACAAACTGTAGTTTTTGTTTGAGTTTTTCCCTGAAAATAATAAAACTGTAGACACTATATCCAACAAAGGGGTAGTTTCACAACGTTATTAATTTTAAAATATGAGTAATAAGCACGTTTTTGCTTATTTATTGTATTACCAAGGACTGTCATACTGAGTTTTAGCCACGAGAGGGAGCACAGTGCAAAGAGGGAGGAAGGTAAAACCCTAATTACTGCTCCATTCTGCTCGGCATGCAAAACGGGACTTGTTGCTGTTGAATTGCAGTTTAGCGGCATCTTGAGCTTGTGGAAGTACCCGCCTTGTTTTGTTCTCGGAAATATTTTTGAGGGCTTTTCCTTGCTATAATTCCTCACTTCACACTTTTGCCTTGCAAGATTATATGTATAAAATGAATTTATTATTCATTTTTTGTGTTTTTCTGAGGAAAAGTGTGGAATGGGGGAAAAATATAAGGAAATTTTTGTAACAACTTTTCTCAGTTTTAAAATTTCTCATCATAAGGATCATGACCACGCCTTTTCCAAGATTCTTGATCCTGTAAGACCATGTATATTTGTTTCTAAGAGTTCCTCACTTAATACTTTCGTGGGACATAAGAATCTAGGAGAAAGAGATTATCTATTCTGTTTTTCGTCAGAAACAGGATAGGAAATATTTGGATTTCTTGTAGATATGTATTTAATGTGGCTTTAGGGTACAAAATATTTTTTTAATAGAAAAGGCTGAAAAAGCTGAGTTATTATAGAAACTTTAAAAACATTGATTTAAGGACTTCCTGTGTATTTATTTAACAGATACAGGAAATAAAGATGTCTCAGAATTTTTTAATTTTCGCATGGTTTCATGGCTTCTCTTGAATACAAATATTTTAAAGTGAGCTGAAGAGAGGATTACAATCTTAAAAATATGGGTACAAAGCTGATGTAAATGAAAAGCAATCATTGAGTGTCCCATTGAGGAATGGAGGAGTTTTGAAAGCATTAAGAACAGGTATGTTAAATTTGCAGCATATGTAACTAACAGTAGACTCATAAGATTATGTGGGTTAACTGGGTTAGAAAAAATTCTGCTAAATAGCAGAGTAGTCAAAGTCAATCTGTTTGTTTGCTTAGGGACTTTTTTTTCATTTAAGAGTGGAGATGAAGGAATTACTGAGCCTTACCTAATTTTTGGTAGGGGCTTTGTTCTGCCACCTTTTTTTTCATGTGTAGAGCAATACTACTGACACCAAGAGAGCTGGTTAGGTTCAAGCCCTCCATTAAATCAAAAGCTCAAAGGAATGATTGTATGCATACAAACATACATGAAACAGTGAAAAATGGCATCTGTTTGAGATGTGTATTTAGGACAAGATACAGAGGCCAAAGTAATATATCTAGAGCACAAGATGAATAAAATAGAATTTACTGGGGAAAAATAGTTAAGGTACATTTTCTATGGTATTAAAGAAAAATAGATATGTTTACTACCTGGGTGTGAATTTCAAAAAGAATGGGAAAAGGGATAATTTTTTTTGTTGTTGTCTCGGACTTTTCATTTGTATTATGAAATACAATTCTGTATTTTTTTAGTTTCTTTTGTGAAGTGAAATGTTTTCTATGCTGTGGTTTAAGAGATAAGTAAGATCTGGAAACCCCTGAAGTTCCTTTGGAAATGGGAAATCATTGCTGCTTTCCAGAGCAAATCAGACGTCAGCCACTAGGTGTCCCTAAATGTAAAATAAAAGTAGTCAAGAAGGTGGCTAAGGCTACGTAAGAGCACGTGGAACAGCAATGAAAGAGACTGCAAAACATTTCCTTTCACAGAGAACAAACTGGTGTTTCTGGTAATCGGTTACTGAGCACAAATGTTTGATTTGGCCTCTCATGAGCTAAGTTTCTTTTGAAACTTATTCCTTCTTAATTAATACAAGCACAGTTTAAATTTTTTGTGACAGCAAGCAATTTTACATAAATCATACCAATAAGTAGCAATGCTAACAACAAAATAAAAACTTTAGAACATCTTGGTTAATTTAAAACAGATTGTAAAAAAGAAAACACCTATTTTTACAAGATCTATATTTCCTTGCATTATTTAAGGTCACTTTTTCTGAGCTGTCTTGCTGCACAAAGAGGGCAGTGCTTTCTGGGCCATGTGAGGTCAGTGGTCCAAGTGACTGCATCACTGAAGAGACAGAGGTCTCAGAGGGGGCAGAACTGTACCCAGATTTAAGGACCATGGTCAGTAGTATGTGATCCTCTGCCCAGTTAGTGTAGTGGTACAGTGCCTGGGTTGTACATACTCAGTTTCTGTTTGTGCAAAATACTAAAAATGTTTATCTTGCTTTGTTGCCCTGAGTTTTGCTGTCTTTCCATGTTTTCATTCCTGTAATAGAATTTCTCACACAGTTTCTGTAAACATGGCCTATGTTTGCATGTTTACATGGCCTATGTTTGCATGTTTATATGGCCTATGTTTGCATGTTTATGTGTTTACATGGCCTATGTTTGCATGTTTGCATGTTTGCATGGCCTATGTTTACGTGTTTACATGGCCTATGTTTACAGAAACTGCGTGAGAAATTCTATTAAAGGAATGAAAACATGGAAAGACTGCAAAACTCAGGGCAACATTTCTTTTCAATGTGTTCTTGATTAGAAGATCCAAAACCACTGTACAGATGCTAATTCCTACACTATTTTCAAAAGACAGATAAGTGTTAGTTTTCTGAGCCTTTATGAAATTGAAGTCAAGGAAGGAGAGATGTGAAGTGACATGCAAAATTTGTGCACAAAGCCCCTAAGGTTAATGTGGAAGGAATAATCTATTTATTTCTAAAGTTCAGGACCAAAATAAAAAAATATATGGTCTTCTCAAGGCCTCTAAGTATTCAATTATGCAAAATGTTAAATTTGGGGCACTTATTTGTAGTTTGAATACCACTCTTCTGTAATACAATAACAAACCTGTGAGATAAGTCTATTTTTCATCTAACAACCTACTAGCTCCTGTGACTATCAGAAATATGACAGGTGGAATATGAATCTCTGACAAGTTCTTGTATTTTTGTTTGTGTTAAGACTAGGATTTTTTATTGCTGTAGCTTGACTTCACTACAGTTTTTGAGATTAATAACAAATAGATACTTCAATAAAATTTATATCTATATTCTTGTTGTTTAATATCACAAAACATTTTGAAGGAGGGCCCTTCATTTGTTTCCTGTTGGAAAAGGGTCAATGGAGTGCTTTGAACTCATTTTTCAAGGTGGTTCTTGTGAAGCCCAGAACACATCCCCTATTATCCCTAACCATAGTTGTGCCTATCTTTTGGAGGCAAGGACAAAACTGATCTAATTTGTAGTTCCTATCTTCAATGCTGCTCATAGGATTTCAGGGTCAGAAATCAACTGATTGATTTTCTGCTTACCCTGTCACTTTGATGATGTATCTCTTGATAGCATATTTTGTTACAGAGTTCATTATTTCTATCTTTTATCACTTATGAAGTCTACTGAAAATTATAGTATACACCTGGGAATGCAGAATCTATATTTCTGAAAGGTAGAAATGAACTGCCTCGGAAAAGTGATTTTTTTTGTCTTGCTTTGCTGGTTGAATTCCTGTTCATGGGTTTCAGGTTTCTGTGTCATAAGGATCACATAATGATAATATAGCTATTTATCTTTGAATTTGATCAGACGAGTGCATTATTTTTTCCTCATACGAGACAAAAATCTTCTCCCACTAGTTCTCATTTTAAACTAAGGACTGACTTCAAGGGGAATGCAAAAACCCACTTCATGACCAACTCTTCTCAGGTGACTGGCATATTTCTTCATGTGCAAGTGTTAAGGAGATTCTGATGAATGTTGATTAGCTGAAAAATTCACTCTCTGAATTAATTTGCATAGGAGCAAATTTGCTTTCTCCTCAAGGGAAGAACTTCAGAAAAAAGATATTTAAAATGTTGGTGTTCCAAGGCCATAAGTTCTTTAAAAATAAACATGGGTCAGCATAAAAGTAGCTGAGAAAAGATGGCTCACAATGGTCTCAGACAAAAATGTAGGGGATGCAGGGACACTGTTCCTACACTCTGTATTTGTAATAACTATTGAAATTTGGATTGGTTATTTTTCTCACCAGGGCTTTTTGAAAAATATTCTCTTTTATAACTTGACATATCTTTAAAAAACAATAAGCTGTGTTTTCATTTTCCTGTGAAAGTTGGGCGGTTGTCTTCCACATTTTTTTGCAATCAGTATTCAAATGTGCTCTGTTTTCCTTTTGCAAAATATGATATCAAAATCTATGACTTCATGACCTTAGTTATTGCATTACAAGTATCCTGTAGAGGAGAAACTTCCTGAGAAGAACAATATGTTGTTTCAATGCCAAGAAGGTGAAGCATCAGAGTGAAATCTCCTTGCTTTTGATGAATTAACTGAAAGATGGTGGCAAGTTTTTATTTGCTAATATGTGCTGTATGGATTCATATAAAGGAAGAAGTTTAAAAAAAGCAGATTATCACTAAAAAATAGTCAGCTCACAAGTGGAAAGGATCATATTCTCCTTATATCAGTTGAAAATTTGAATTGAAAAATAGCTACATAGCTGTCATGGAAGCAGATCACTCAACAGTGTCAGGTATCAGGTGATACATCCTTAATAACAGCATTGTACCTAATTACTCTCTTCTATGGAGTAGAGTGAAGTGAAACTATAGGTGGTTTTGAAACAGTTTAGATAAAAAATGTGATGTAAACAATTCATTTTGCCTTTTTTTTTTTTTTCCAAATTTCTTTCTAAATTCTTATTCTGCATAAAAGTGTGGTATTGGGACCTTGTAACTGAAGTCAACATACAGGACTGAAGTGATATTATCAGGCATTAAATAATGTAATATGGAAAGGGAAAAACATTGGGGAAAGCATGGCAGAGTAATAGGGTAAGTACTTGAGGTACTGAAACTCTCAGTTGGTGAAACATGGGTTTTGTACTGCAGCTTCTACTCTTATGCCCTTTAGCCAAACACCATCTTGACAGCTTGTTCCAGATCAGTGCTTTTCACTATTCTTTTGTTAAATATAATAAATGCTTTTTCCAAATGAAAGAGCATTTGCACATGCCCTGTTCTCAGTCCACAGTGACCTTCTGCCTGTATTCAGGTATTTTCTGCTTATTTCTTACCATAAAACCATGGCATATTTCCTAATTACTTCTGTAAAAACAATCATGACATCACAGTAAAGTAAATGAACAACAATGGCCACTGTTGCAGCTGCAATCCAAGGATTCAAGGAAAAAGTTAGCATTCCATATGATGGGCCCTGGTATCTGAGGGTGGAAAGAAAGGAAGAAGAGCCAAGTTTGCACAGTTCCAGACAGATACAGAGATGCAGCTGTGTAACTTTGATTCATGCTAAGGCTTACTGTGAACTCTACTTACTAAACCTTAATTAAGCAGTGATTAGGTTTTTGCTCCAAGCCCATATTTTTTTCATGTGCTCCAAATTCACCCTTGGGATCAGTGTCTCATCCAGTGTGTACCAGACTAGCTTTGTTAACTTCACTAGAACTCCACTGTTTGCATAAGGAGGAAACCTGTCTCTAAGCTATCAGACTGCTGTGGGAGGCTTGTTCAGAACAGAACTCAGAAGAGAGATATGCAAATGTATTCATCTAAAACACAGGACCAAAATGTAATATGTTAACAACTACACATTATGGCATAGCAGCATGACCCTGAAGCAGCATAAGTACTTCTTCTGACACTTCTATGAGGGGAAAAAACTGCACACGTTATGTATAGTGACTGTAGGCTTTCATGATCTGAACTAAAGTTACATCGGTGTCACACTTAACAGGTTGGCCTTGTGGACTGTCACGGAATCACAAGGAAGGAAACTATCCATATTGTCCAGTCCAACATCCCTGCTTAAAACAGGGTCAACAAGAGCAGGTTGCCCAGGATTGGGTTCAGTCAGATTTGGGGTATCTCCAAGGAGAAAAAACTTCCACATCCTTTCTGGACAACCTATTTTAGTGTTAAACTCTTCTCACAGTAAAAAAAAAGGAGTTTTCTTATAGTCAGGTGAAACTGTGAGTTTCCTGTGCCCTTTGCCTCTTCACCTGTTACTGGACAACAATCAGAAGAGTCAGTCTTGTTTACACCTCTCATCGGGGTTTTATAAACATTGATTAAACCCATCCCACCTCCCCAAGCTTTCCCACAGCCTGGCTAAACAAGCTCAGCTCACACTTGTATTTTGTGTGGGCCATCCTCCAGACCCAGTTTCTTGGAACTGCAGACAGCCACCCCTGAACTCCCTCTGATGCAAGGGTGCTCCCCTCTGTGAATTTAAGACCTCAGCTTTCAATTATATGATGGAGACTGAAAGATTTTACAAAGTAAAATATTCTGTGTCTGTGGAAATATATATATACTGTTAACCACAACTAGAAACCAAAAAAAAAATCCCAATATAATCTGAACAAGTAGTCATAAACACCATGGTTTTTATAATAATTTCAGTGGTTTGAGTATTGGTGTAAAATATTTTAACATTTCATGAGAATATTCATTATCTTATGAAGTGGATGTTCTGCAACTAAATTAGAAATTCCATGAAGTAAGATAAAATTCACATTTTTGTGCAATATTCATTTACACTATTTTATAAAATTACTTATGCGTAGCTATAGCATAAAGAAGTGTTCTCTGTCACTCTACATTAAAAAAAAAAGTTGTAAACTTTTTGTATTCCAATTCAGTTGCTTTGCAAGTATCAAAATCAAAGTTTAAGAGTTAAAAAAGTACATTCTTAATAAAATAGTTGCACTGAGTTTGTTATTTCTGGAAAAGACGGCATTCAGAAATGTGTTTAGACTAGAGACAGCTGCATACAGCAGATAGAAGTTGAGGAAATGAGGGTAAGGAAACAGTTGTAATATCTTTCCTCTTCCATCTCAGTGTGTAAGGAGGGAGAAGGAATTTGTCATCTCTGCTCCATGAATTGGTTGGCTTCCCTCCATGTGAGCCATGGGAGGAGCGTGCTGCAAAAGTGAAACACACATGCAGTGGGGGAGCAGCAGCAGAGGAGTCATTTAATTCAAGCCAAACTCTTTCTTTTCCTTTATTTAAAAAAAAACCCTGAATTTCAATGTGTGATCTTTAAAACATTTTTCTACTGGAATGGAACTTCTCTCTGTAAAAGGTAGGTTGTTCTTACCAAGCTCCTTCATCCATGTGCCAAGTATTTAGTACGTAGCTGTAAAAGGTAACTGCAGAGACCGGAGGTGTGCGTTGTTCATTTATGGTGATGAGAATATTTCTGGCAGTACTCCCTTGAAGGCGAGTCTGTAACTTGTGCCCTCTTGTAGTGCAGTGGAATTGCTGCCGTGGTCAGACTGTTCGTAGCTCAGCAACATTTAGGCCCCTCACCATTTGTGTTGAAAGTGAAAGTTTCCTGGGCGTGAGACGTGATGGAATTATTCAGGCTGACAGACACTCTGCAAATTCAACTCCTAGGAATTCTTAGGGAGATCTAGGGAGAGATGAAAGCAAGAATAAGTAATAGGAAGATACAGAAGTTTAAGCAAATGGACAGGATATTGGAAAACAATGGCAATCTCTAGGGAACCTTTACATTGTAAAGTTGTGGATTCATCACTTTGTTTTATTGGCAGTTCCTAGGTCCTAAGAATACCAGTAAAATACATGATGTATTCATGAATATATTCATAGAGCAGGTTGAGTTATTGTAGGACTGCAACGATGTTTCATTCAAATTAAACTGAACTGTCTTACGTGTATTGACATGGCAGGGAAATTGAAAAAATATTTAATGTTGTTTAAAAAGTCTAAATTTACTGAACTTTGTTAGTCAGACACTTGATAAAAAATTATGACCAGGTTAATTGTTCATAACTATGAATATGTGAATCATAATCCTGTTAGCTTCAGAGCCTTTTTCATTAATGGAAGAGATAGCATGGTGTGGAACCTTAGGTTGTTGAGAAAAATCAGGATTTGAAATGTTCACTTTTTATTTGGTGAAGTCTTTACTGAAGTATGTCCTTCCTAACAGGCAGAATAAGTACACTGTAATAAAGGATTCTTTGTAAAATGATAGAAGTTATTTTAAATTATATACAGTCAGTCAGTCTTCTGGGACTATTATTGGGAAGAATTTAGAACTGGCATTATGAGGTGATTAATAATAAGTATAATACCCTTCCTGGACACCTGATCTCCATTCTGCCCTCTGTATTTATTAAGTTCCTGTAAAGTACAAAGAGTTTCCACATGTTTTCTTTCCAAAAAGAATTCCAAGCAATCATATTATATTCCCTCAGTGATACTTTTTTAAGATTACTTTTTTTCATTTTTGGTTGAGTTTTCTTTATACCACATAAATGCCCTAGATTTTATTTTTCATAAAACTTATTGGAAAACAGTGTTACGGTATTATCTGAAACTAATAATATGTTTGGGTTTTTTTTAATGCAGTGAAAAAAGGAAGGTTGGATAAAACAACTGGTAAGTCTTGTTCCCCCTTCAATTTCTGCTTTACATTTTTCTTTCTTAGGGATGGGGTCTTGTATCCCACTGAAGAATCATTTAAGCTTGGGACTACTTTGACACATTGGATCAACAGTACAGTACAAAATAAATGTGGACAGAATTACACATGTATTTTAAAGATCAAATTATCAACCAAAGTTGTGAGCTGAGACAGTTTGTAATTTTAAGTTACAAAGTGTTATTGTCTCGCAAACTAATGATATTTAAAATATATTTCGACTAAAGCAAATTTGTACATAATTGGTGACCTAAAGGTGTCATCGGTCAATAGAAACTTTTTTTAGATAAGGAGGGTACAGCACTTTAGCTTAGCCAGGGTGGGGAGAGGATGGTGTCTGAATTTTCCCAGTGAGGAAGTACAGACAGGAGACACTGATGGACAGCTGTAGAGGCCAGGTATGTACCTTAGGAAATAAATATGAGCAAAACCAAGCTACCCAGGACAACCCAAGTCTGCCTCCAGGACCAAGATTTAGCCATGGTGGGAAAGAAAGCCCAAGCACAGCCAGAGGTTTCTCACACAGAGGTAGACTGTAAATCTCAGGCCTTCAAGACCTTTGTGATTACTAGTTCTCAGGAGAAGCTGATATATGACTTCACCAGTGTAGCAACATTTGCCAGTAGATGTCTGGCTAATACACGTGAGCAAATTCAAATTGTTCAAAGTTTCCTGGATTAAAGGGAGGTTGCCCGAATGGACACGGGTAGAACTGCTAGTTCTTCTAACAAAAGGCTATGAAATATGTGTACAAAGGATAGCCTGAAAAATATTTTCTTTCATTGAAATCCTAATGCAATCAGAAAAAAGATAAGTAACTAATTTTCCTTTAAATGCTGTTGAAGTCTTGTTAATGCCGTAAGTAATGGCAATAAAGCTTGAATGGTGTATTCTCTGACAATTGGTCGTGTTTCCTTGGACAGAACAGTTCTGTAGGTGGTGAACGAGAACAGTTGAAATACCCACATTTCTCAAAATTCTGTGATTCTTCTGTAGTTTATTTACTCCTTTGTGTAAGCTCCTCTGTTTTGGGTTGAAAGTTGAAGGTTTGGGCAGGTGGATAACCTGCCCTTTTTCTTTTCACAGAAATTGCATTACGTGCCTCCAGCTGTTGACAGCTAAAGGGTTGGAAGCTGCAATTATGGCTTTGTGGAAACAAAACTTCTTATCATTTAGCAAAACTGACAGCTCCTTTCCACTGCCAGGGTCTTGTATTAATATTCACCCTTGACAGTGGTATTCTTCAAGGAGGTTACACATTCAGTTATTTAAAAGGTAGCGTATATACATTTTCTTATTTGACAGAACTCATGACATTTAAAGAGAGTGAATTAGTCAAAAAGCACTGAAGGGTAAGATTTAGATCCAGAGAAGGCCAAAGAGGCCAAGGAAGTACTGGAGAAATAGCTATTTTAAAAAGCAGATGACAAGGTTTCAGGCAAGACTATAATGCAGGCAGTCCAAGATTTTTTTTTTTCAGGCTAGAAAAGGAGCTGCAGAAAGACACCAGGTGATTAGATTTGATATCTGGTGTGGCACACAGTAACATGAAATTTTAAAATGCGAAATAAATTAGAGTTGAATATGAAATAATAAAACAATGAAACAGACTATCATTAAAATTGTGTTTTTAAGTTTCTACCTTGTCATTTATGGCCTCATTTAAAGGAGATACCTTTTATTTATGAGGGAGGTCAGTATTCTAGTTTTAATTTACATGGGTGCTCTAAATGGCTGAAGTTAAACATTTTAGGTTGCTATTTTTCAGCCAAGTAATTTAGAGTTCTTTTGAAAGTTTTTCAAACCTTGAGTTGCAAGTTCTCCCAACTATAAAAAAGTTTTGCAAATACAAGAGATTTTGCAAATTTTGTGTTTTGTTTACCTCAGTTACACAGAATGGTAGCGTGTGAACCATGCATTGTTGATGCCATTTCTCACAAATAAGTCACCAGACTTCTAAATTTATATTGACTTTGTCACATTGTTTTGTATAAAAACGAAGTCATGTTTGAGAAGACTGATGCACTGAGTTATAGAAAATAAATAGATAACATTGACCATTATTAACTTTGTTTATTAAAAAATAGTTTCCGTTACATGATATCTTTAGTCCTTTGATCAAATATTATAATTGTTCCTAATCTATAAGCTCTACATACAGGATGTACACAGCCAACACTTCTGCTTCACACCTTTTGTTAAGTGCAGTGCAATTTGATACAGCCCATTCAGTAATCTGTTGTAGACAGTGACAGCTTCCCTCCAGCTCAGTCTTTGATTGACCTGTGGTAATACAGACAGCTCAGAAATTCTGTTCTTGGCTACGTTTTGTGTCTATATATTTTGGCAGTAGTTCTGTTAAAAGAAGAAGTCTTTTTCTCAGTCATATATCAATGTTGATCTTTATCTAGGATGCTGGAGGGTAGAGAAGGATGTGTTACATGCATACAAGGTAAAAAGCATGTTCATTGAGATGATAGAATATGCCTTTGAAGCCTTAGGTTCCTGTGTCAGGCCCTAAAGGACAGAGCTTTCTCTCAGTTCTTTTGCTTTTTTCTGTCACTGATATTTTTGAACACTTTGAAATTTTAAAAATTTTAATTCTTTTTGCTGATTAGGTCTGATTTTATGAATACTCATACTGTACCTTTTTCAGAGGCATTTTCAAAAATCTATGAGTTCATTTGGGACTGCATCTAAAACCCATTTTCCTGCTGCATCTATACACAGAACTAGATTCATGCACAAAGACTGAATTACATATTACACATCTATGGCTGTGCCTTAATTGGACATAAAAGCCCATTAGCCAGTCCCCAATATTATCATATCAATTAAAAGGCAAAAAAAAAAATCCTAATTTGCAGAAAAGGAGTTTGTACTGGTTTCTTGCAAGAGCTGCTAGAGAGACTGAGAAACAGGAAAAAGCTGCGTCTGGAAGCTCATCTTTAAAATACTCACATTTAGGTTTACGAGCTCTCCCACCTGTCATGGGCAGAGATTTTTCTGTCATAATCCTACTAAAATTAATAAGATTTCCTTTTCAAATCCACATATTTGGCTCACACCTCTTAGTGGAGGTGTGTATGAAGTATGAGTTAAACCCTTGCTGCCATATGGCTGAATGTTTTCAGCTTCTGGGAAGAACCAAAGCGGGGTTTAATGTGCTGTTTTTTTCTTTTTCAGACACATCCAAAACCTATGTTGTTTTAAAAGTCCAAAATTTAAAAAGCACTACAATAGATAGAAGAGGAAGTGAGCCTTGCTGGGAACAAGACTTCATGTTGTAAGTAAAAGGGAATTGTTATCGATTAATTTTGTTGTATCTTTGCTGTATTTGTACAGTGTAGAACAATTTAGTGCATGTGAGGTCACGTACAGACCACAAAAGCAAGGAAAAAGTATCCAGCTCAAAGAAAAGGTACCAGACTAGCTCTGGGGAACAGAACTAAAGTTATTTTGCAAGCCACATGGCTGATCAAGGTCAGCAGTCAACAAGGGGAAGAATTTGTCTCCAAATTTATTTTCATATGATGTTTTAGGAATACAGTAATGACACAATAAAGAACTCAAACTGATCCTCACACAACATGATATTTATTCTCTCAGCTTCATTATGAATGACTCATATTTTATGCCTTTATTTATCTACTTAACTGCAGTTTAGGTGCTTTCTTTATTGTTGACCTATGCTGATTCTCACTTCTCTCTGCAGATCTTTGTCCACTTCACTCCATTCTCCATCTTTTTATTCAGTTATCGTTCTCTTTTCTGTAGAGCCTTACATGTACCTCACTGGCCAGGAGGGTCCAAACACTTTTACACTGACTGGCATTCTGAGGAAAACTGCTTTCAACTGCCACTGCCAAAGCAGTTAAAGCCAGTTGATATAATCCCATTAGATTCTGAGTTAATACATCAATCTCCATCAGTTTTGGTCCCACCTTTTTCCCTGCACAGATCTTTTCTCTGTCATCACATCCTTTTCGTTGAAACATAAATTCTCTTCCCGAGGTCTACAAAATTAAATATTTAATTTGCTTCAGATATTTTTATGAAAAATGTCCTTTTTACAATTTTGGTTTTTTCTAGTCCAAGTATTTTAATACTCTGTTGAAAGAATGAATTGGTTCGCAACATTCTTCCATACTTTCTGGTTATCAAAACAGAAATATATTTTGATTGTATGCTGAAACTGACATTTTGATTGAAATAACTCACTCCTCCCTAATTTCATTTTATTTTATATTAAAAATGGAATTTCTAGAAGCTTCCCCATTTTTTTCTTCCTGGTTACTTCACATAGTACACAATGTTCTTAATCTCACTTTAGGGCCTTATCTTCATCCCAGGTTTTTTCTAAAGTTAATTGATTTTGGAATATTCTTTTGGTTTCATGCAATTGATTTCTTGACAACTATAGCAAACTGCTGTCTTGCTTAGCTGGAGACTGAGTAGCTAAAGAACCTCTTGCATTACGTCAGCTTGTGTGCCTTCTTCACATGCCATTTTCTGCATAGATGTAATGACATATCATAGAAGTCATCAAAAATTCTGACTTCTGACCACATCAGTCCAATCTTATTCTGGGACTAATTCCTCCCCAACTCCCTGGTCACCAGGCTTCTCCAACAGACTGCTCAGAGCCACAGCCTAAATTATCCAAAGAGGAGGATCTTACCTGGCTTTGAAAAAGTTAAGGAAAGTTATTATGACTAGCTGGCCTTTTTAAACACCTTTCTTATACTGCAGCTCTCCCTTGTAGAAAAGATAGTCCTGATTCAGTGCAGAGGAATCACTGCTCTCTGGTAATACCCTGTTATCGTAATTATTTCAGAACTTTACTGATTTAGACATAATAGTTCTATAAACCATTGGGCATGGATTGGATGACAGTGTAAAAATATCTCAGGAAGTAGATCCATTGAACTTCAGCCCTTGCCCTGTTTGTTACCTTTCGGGCAGGAGGCAATTAAAAATTATTTTAAAGTGAGTATGTGCAACCTAACCTCTAAATTTTCCTGAGGAATGTGTTATACTATTATTTAATACATTTGATTTGCTGTTGTTTAAATGCTTTTGACTGTATTATATGTAAATGAGTGCCCCATGCCATCATTAAAAATGACCAATTTATTAGGATTATTTTCTTCATTTCTTCATTAGTGTACTAATTACCAAAGAATACTAAACCACTTTTGTAGCAATTGCATTACGAGGTTGCTCTAGCTCCATCTGCTGCCTACTCATCTATACAACACAGCAGACCTTGAAAAGGGATTGTAAACAAGCATTTACAAATATATTTATCTAGATTTTAATAAGTGTACTATAGTTCATTATCTTAAGGGCTCTCACTCCATCTCTGCCAGTAAAAACTGTGTTCCATTACACGCAGATATTACCAGCTTGCATTTTAAAAGTTGCATATTGCCTAACCTTTCAATCTGCAGTTTCACTGTTCAGTTGTCAGTTTTGAAGTTGGGGTCCAAAAATACTAGAAGATAAAAATTTGCAATTGGAAGACATAAAAATATGTCTTCCATAACATATTTTTAAAGAGAAAAGCTGAATAAACCAAAAATTCAATGTATTTATTCAGTTGCATGAAGCAAGTACAGCAGAAAGTTAGCGTTGATGCAGGATGGTTTTGGAGAGCAGGGTGATGAGTGAAGCAGCTGTCCCCGAGGTGGCACCCTTTGCCATTCTCTGATTTCACTTCTCCTTTTCCTGATGACTTTAAGTACACAGTAATGCTCTGTGGTACCCCACACAAATAAGTTGAAGATGAGTTTTACTACTTAAAATTAATGGAGATTACATACACTGAGTCACAGCACAAACACCAATACCTAATTTCTTATATTTTTCATATTTACAGAACTGGTCTGTAATGGGGAACATTCCCTGAGGAAATAACTTCTCTCTTAATATTAATTCAATGTCATGGGGGACTCATATGGCCTGGCAAAATCTGAGTTTAAATTCTTGCAAAATAAGGTTGTGATACATTTGGGGTTTTTTTTGGTCAGAACCAGCTAGTAATAAAATGCACGTATCCTATAATTAGAGCTAATATAGAGTCTGGATCTGCAACTTTTGAAGATGGGAGTTGTTTTCCCATTGTTCCAGCAGAACTGTCCTCATCATTTTGTAAGGGCAATCCTGAACAGTAAGACTTGAGATTTGGCTTGTTCAGTCTAACATTTGTGTTTGTCCTGCTAGTTTGTATTTTACAAGTATACTGAAAAAACCCCACCTCTGTATCTGCTGAAAGAAGATAATAACCTAATAATGAGTTATTACAGATTACTGAGCAGTTGAGATTGCATTTTCAGTTTAATGATTTCTGTATTCATTCTTTTTAGTGAAATCTGTGCTGATGGAAAGGGCTTCGTGATAGAGCTGTGGAAGAAAGGCTTGCTCTGGGATAGCATTCTAGGAGTTTTATGGATTCCCCTTGCCACTGTGGAATATGCAACAGATGTGAGTTGACTTTCTGTGGAAATATAAAACACTGAGTAAAATTTAATAAATTTTCCATTCTTGGACTCCCCAAATACTGTAACAACATGTGTGATCAATGTTTATTTCTAACTCCATTGCTTCAGTGGGTAATACTAAGGCATGATGTACATGTGGCTCTCAAAGTGACAACTGATAGGCATTAGCCACATACCCTGGAGAAATGGCTCAGGTACTGGGCCAGGTATAATAGGGAAAGTGAGTTAGGGTTCATCAGCGCTCAGGAACACTTAGGGAGGCAGGAATGATTTGGTTTATATGATTAGAGTGAAAGAATTTTAGATCAAGTTCCATGATTTTCATTTTGTGACCTTGGGTAAATCTCTATTAAAATGGGCAAAATACAGTTGTTCTTTTTCTCATGGGAATCAACCATTGTCTCAAAGAGGAAAACAGAAATGTGCCCTGTGCTATTACAGAAGAAATTAATAGTGCAGTGAGGGCATAGAGATGGATGAGTGGGGAAACTGAGTCAATACAAAAGTCACTTGGTCACCAGAATGACCATACTTGCTCTCAGTAGGGTATAAAATAAAGAAAAAGGGTTTCTGGGGAGTGAAAATACTGAAGCAAACTGCAATTGCTGCAAAATTTTCTAAATTCTGAAAAGGTAAGAGGTACCTTATTCTAATAATCCATGATTCTCCCAATCATAAATATGCTTTCCTATGCATAGTCCATGGAGGCTATTTTCAAAGAAGTAACTGTGAATTAGAGAAGATTAATTCAGTCTTTGCAGATAAAAATTGTCTGCCTTCTTTATTATTTGTAAAGCATAAAAAAGGCAATTGAAGACGGGGTAAAGGTAAGAAAATCAGAGAATAACTTCCTGCAGTATCTCTCATCAGACTCTGTACCCATTTCTTTACAAGAGCTAATAAATATTAATATATACATTGAACTGACATTTCAATGATTCCTCTCAGAAAATGGAAGCAGGGGAAGAAAGTAATTCCTGCTTAAATTAGAATCTGCTTTGTACCACAGCTGCCAAGTGCCATTTCAAGCCCTAGGGCAAGTTGTTCTGCTCTGCTGCCCAAGCTGTTGCTGAGTTACAACTTGCTGACACAGAGGTTGTGGCTTACTTGTAAATACTGAAACTTTAAATAAACAAAGATGCAAGATAAGAGATTGTTTCCTAATTTCTTCAGATTCTCTAAACCTTCATTTATAATTAGCCACTGTGGAACTTTCCTACTTGTTTATCCTCCTGGTCTTAACCTTGCAGTTCTGTTCTGGGCTTTATAACTCAGAAATTGCCTCCAAGGGAGTGTTACTTTAGGAGCTCTTTTTTGGCTTGGCTATTAACTTAGATGGATTGTTTCAGTCTTGCTAGAGTGTACTTGTTTGGCACCAGTTCAAAGGCAAACTGGAAAATCTCACTTGATAGGAATGATTTTCAGTATTCATATTTGTTGTGTCATAATCATCTGACAACCTTAATGTCTGTTTGTCTATATTGTAGTGCAAATGTTATATTTTGAATTTGATGACTGAGAAAACTTGATGAAGTCGTAACTAATACGTAAACAAAAGCTGGAAAATACTATAATGGTGTTATAAAGGAACTCCTGTTGACTTAGGGGAAGCTTCATTCAGTAAAAAGTAGATAATGCAATAAATCCTGCCTGGGTAATTTCCATAACCTGTTTTTCCTAGGAAGGCCCAGGTTCCTGGTGGAGATTGCATTCTGAAGTAATAAAAAATGGAAGTGAGATTCAAGGCACAAAAACACCAACTTCTCATGAGATCTTACTGGATATCTACTTTGCATTGCCATTTGGTGAGTTACAGATTAAGGTCCAGCATTCCAGCCGTTCTATTTCTCTCTAAGTTCCTGAAATTTCACCTCAGTTCCTGAAATACAACAACAAATAGCAATTTTTCTATGGAATCCTTAATGCCTATTCATCACCGGAGCAGTTTCACAGCTGATACTGGTAATTGTTAAGTAAGAATCCCATCCCACCAGCAGCTGGATGAGCAGTGTCAGTGTTAATGTTCACCCACACGTGGGCTGCAGAGCTAGAGAAGGAAGTACCTCCTTAAGGGTCAGTGCTAGAGCCTGTGTGTTCCAGCCCTGCAGCACATCAGCCTGACCAGCTGTTGGCACAATGTAAGTTTCAGTAAAATCCAGGCCCTCACAGCATTTTTTACCTTCCTAGAAAAGGTTGTCTGCCTTTATTTTTAGTGCATATGAAGATGGAAACTATTTATAGGTATATGTATATAAATATAGAGTATATGAAGTTAGAAATGGAGACTGAACTTCAAATAATACATCACCACACGTTATCTCCAGATGTACTACAAAGAGATTGACTTCACTGAGATAATCAATCTATATGACATGGTCTATCTCAAGTAAGTTCACAAACATAATTTACCTTAATATTTTACTCTTTAAGTAGTCTAATGAACTGTGTCTAAAAAGATTCATCCTAAAATTTATGCAAGAATAAAGTAAAAAAAGGTGAACAAGTGTGAATAAAAACTATTTGAAAAGAGGACTAGAAGTTATACCAAAAATACACTTTGTCTGTCTAATGTTCTTTTTAAAATGCATTGTCTTTGATTAACCTTGGTAAATTGTTTTTGGGTGTAGTCTGCATGACTAAACTCCTGTTAATACATAAAGTGGAATGCATATCTTTCCACAGAGTGACTGTGGACTATTTAATTCTAAGTTACAACAGGGCCTAATTTATTTTTTTTTAAATCAAAAATTACTTCTTCTTTACTACTTGGCCACTAAAATTTCAAAAGATAACCTCTGCCCCAGTTGCATTCTGGTTTTTGTTTGCTTAGGTTTTTTGGTATGTTGAATTAGCAGAACGCTTTAAGTATATTCTTACATAGTTCTCATGTCTAGAAACCTAGTGTAAATCTGGTGTAGGAACTCTAACTGTGTATTTACAAGATGTCAGTTCAGATTGTTGATTTCATGTGCTACTTGGAGAGTGTTGGTTTGTATGTTGAAGCTTGTATTCTGTTTTCAAACAAATATATTCGAAAATGTTCCAAAGACAGTCCCTGGGACTGCAGTCACAGAGCACTGTGGAAATCCTGTAGAGGTCACTCTTACACTGCAGTTTTCTTCAGGGAGGAAAGAATTCCAAAGCATTATGTCTCAGTTGCTGAGAAAGCCAGGTTTAGCATCTACCTGCGGTTTGACGAGGGCATTCTCATTGCTTGTCCTCTTGAATGACTCAGCTCAGCTGTGAGCACCTGAGACTCTGTCCTTGGCTGCTGGAATCAGTACAGCCTCTTTATCATGACAAATTACACTGGAAAGGTAGAAGACTGCAGTTACTTTTGACAATTCCTGAGAGATACTCGTTTGAGAATGACAGATAATGGGCAGAAATACAACATCCTTCCATGCTGCTTTAATAGTATGACTTCATTTGGATTTGAAATCCTGCATGTAGTAACATGGAAGTGAGCTCTCACCAGTAGTATCTAGAAGTACCATGTAGTATCAGTTGTGGTAGCAATAAAGTGGCCATTTCACCATTGCCAGCTAGGCTGAGCTCCGTTAGGAGGCTGCGAAGTAAAATGAGGACCTACTATGTTCAGAATTCTGCAAGCAAAGTCACAGTAATAAAATAGTGAATTTAGATAAATACTGCAGTTGGATTGCAAACATTTTTAATGTTTCTAAAAGTCAAGTTTTTTAAAGGGTAATCAGGGGTTTATGAAATACAATCATTTTCCTTCAAATTTCTTAGGTCTGTCTTGTAAGAGCCGACAGAAGAAAATTTAAATGACATGTCTTATTTCCCTTATTTCCCTTATATCCCTTGAATTCAGCATTACAGCTGCTTGCTCCTTAACATTATTATACCTTACGTAAAGAGTATAAGCTAAAGAAATTAAAGATAATTTTACTGAAGTAATTAGTAATAGCTGTAATTTGGGAAAGCATTTGTGTGTCTTGGGAGCTACGATGTCATTTTGCCAAGTAGCCTATTGAAAGTCAACAGTATTTTTCCCTCATTAACAATTTTGGAAAATACCATGCAGAACTCATGTCTTAGGCTTGGTTGAAATTCAACTCATTATCACATTTTTATATACATTCATTAGCAGTGATGAGATTAATCCCTGTTTCTGCATTAGGCACCATACTAATGCACTGATATGCCAACGGGTTAGCAAATGGGAAAATTAATTGTTCTGATACAACTTTGATCGACATAAACCAAGGTCCTGAAAAATCATAATACACTGATTGGGAAAACTCGTGCATCAAAGTATAGAATTCTAAGTACAGACACTTTTGTTAGTGTAGAATAGCTATTTTATAAAATGCTTCCAACCTAAAATGCTTACAGCCTGAACGTTTGCATTAACATATGCAGCAGGAAAAGCAAAAGATCCTCTTTTCCCAAGTGTTACCTTTGTCTTCTGCATGTTCCACAACAGTGTTGCATTCACTTTGAGCAAAAGATATGACACAAATTTTTGGCGGCTTAGCTGGTGCTGGTAAACAGTATGATGGAAAATAAATCCAAGTATCGTTCCCAATATGTAACCAAAACTTTAAAAATGGAAAAAAGAGATGAGCACACAAATTCTTACCATCATGGAAGAAAACTTCCTCACAATCAGGGTCAGGTCATGAACCCTCTCCCTCACTAAAACGAATAGAATGATTTATAGAGCAAAATGTTCTTCAGGAAATCAGTTTGTACCTCCAGTTGCAGATGAGACTTGGCATGTTCCTCCCAAGAGCCTAGAACTTGGGGAAAAAAAAAAGTCAGTTCTAGGCCAATAGCATGTGGAATTAAAGTAGAGCCTGATTCCTTACATAAAGCACACACAGAAAAACCCTCACAGAACCAAAATCCAGTCAAACAAAAAAAATAAGATCTCAGAATGCTGTACATGGACCCATAAGAAATGCATGGGAAGTTGGACTGGAAAATTTAAAAGATCAGTTTTTTTCCCAATCCAGCAAGAGGTCATTTTTTAAACTGTAAAATGAACTTTGTATAACAAGAAGGTAACTGGTTTAGGCCTCTCAAAGTTTTTAGAGTAACAATCAGAGGATCATGGAACTCTTTCTGCTGTTCTTGTAATAAGAGATTTAATCATTATAATGTTTGCAATTGATTTGATAATTCCCTAGATAGATCTAATGAATTAAGTTAATTAGTTTTACGTGTACTTCCTCTTTTAGAAGTCAAATAGACTGAAAGATTTCTAGCAGCTTTTTCCTTCTCTACAGATACCCACACAGATTTAGATTGCAGAGGTTGGCTCAGAGAGACACCCCTCCAACGTACAGGACATTTACATCAAGATACAAATGCCAGTCAGTCATCCGTGGGAAGTGGGCTCAGCATACAAGGAAGCAAACTGAGGTATTTTATCAGATGTGTGATATCATTTGTTGATTTTTAATTTTTTTAAATGTCTGAACATCAGTGTGATACATATAAAATTATTTTAAGCAAGAATTTGCTGAAAGTTTCTTAAACTTACAAGGAAAATCCAGGTATTTATTAGCTTTTCTATGTTCTTTTATGCTAACTACATGTGCACCTGTCCTCACCCTTGGGCATGTGTCTACATAGGGTCCAGCTACTCTATAGTCACTTTCTGAAAGCTTAAAAAAGGAAGGGAAGCAACTCCTGACATGATTTAGGTGTTGTAACTATGTGATTCCATCTGGAAAGCAGGAAAGACATTGGGATTCCATTTTTGAAGCTAATATATTTATCTAGACAGCCTGCCACCATGTCTGGAAGTTTCCAGAAGAGAATGAATATTTTCTGTTTGTTTTGAACAAACAAGAATACAGTGGGAAAAAAACAAAAGGAAAGATAATTGCTGTCTTTCTGCTTACCTGAGTGTGGGAAATGATGATGCATAACGGTGGAAGGGGCAAGGAAATAAGGTGGCAACGACTGTATTACTTCTCTCCCATCACCTTCTGCTGAGTGGAGTTGAATGTTCAGGAGGGAGCCCTTTCAGCCTCTAAGAACACCACCCAGCAGTGGTTTCTGAGCAGAGAGAACTTTCTGTGTGTTGGATAGAAATTTCCCTTTTCAAAGGCAAACAGGAAAAAAAAGATTCCCTCTACTGTTCATTTTGGCTTTCATATCAGTTGTCACAGACTGTATTATATTTCATTCATGGTGTCCTTTATCTATAGCTGTGTAGGAAAGACACTGAGCAGCTGACACTCCAAAAGGCGTTCTGTCTTGATGAGGGGTAGGACAGGCTCTTGGGAAAGGCAGCAGGAATATTTGGTGTGTCAGGCACTTGGCTCATGTTTAAATCATGTCCTAACAGCAGTGGTACTGGAAAATTGGCTCAAACACAAGAGAAAATATGATAAAAACTCTTACATTGTTCAGTTCTGTATTCTCTGAGGCAATAACATCTCGATGCACTTAAATGACCTTTCCATGTACGCTAAGAAAGCAGGGTCCTGGTGCATGTAACTTCAACACGGAATTAGGAAATAAACAAGTCTGCAAAAGCTCCGGCTCAGGGGTGCGGTCAGTCAGAGGCTGCACATGGACAGGGGGCCGCAGCAGCGCTGGGCTGCCTGTCAGCCCCAGCCTGCTCCCATGTGCCAGGCAGCCCTTGCAGGGCTTTGCAGAGAAGTACAAGTGCTTCCCTGGGGTGAGAGCTGTCAGGAACGGCAGCATTCAGGAGCTGCTTCTCGGGACTTGTCTAAGCACATGTCCAGCCATTAGCATATCATCTGTGCTGACGTGTCATTTTCACCAGAGATCTGAGCCTCTGAGCAGGTTAAGCTGAACTGAAAGAGGTTAACCCAATCTGACTATGGAATTCTTTCCTTTAGCTCTGTACCAAATAATTTTATTGAAATTAAATGAGCTTTTAAGGTTCTAAATTGATGATCCTTCCTCCTCTGCTGCCCTTTCCAATTCCAGTTCCACTCTCTTGCTTTTCGCAAATGTGTTTCCTCCAGATCTTCTGTGGCCTAAAACTATTGCTCTTGATTGGATTAAAAGTAGTACTTTAAAAGACTACTTTAAAAAAAGGTTTCTAAATAATTTTAAGGAATGTTACAGTAGCTCTCTACACCAGAGGAAGTACAAACAAAATTAAAAATGAGAGATGGAGAATGGTAAGTGTCATACATATAGTGAATTTGAAGTTTAACCAATTTTTATGGGTTTTTTATGTCTTTCTGACAACTTTACAATTGTTACCCATTTTATTCATATTTACTGGGTTTTTTAAAGTAAAATGGAAAAGAAATTAGCAGTTAATATATAGAGCAAATATTGTACTTGAAAGAGATTGAGATAAAGGACACTGAGATAATTGAGAAACATTTAGGGAATTGAAGATTGTGTCAGGAGAAAAACCTGAATGATAAAATGAATGATTATGTAAAAAATTGTTAAGAACTGTAGTAAGGAACCAGACAGATTTACTTTGCAAGGCAATTTGCAGTTCAGAACAAATGATGGTGAGCTGATATGACATGTTGATGTACATTTTCTTCCCTAAAGTTATCCCAAATAAATTTTGGTAAGTTAATTTTGTTTGATTTGTTTTGAAGTTAAATGCTTTACTTCACGTCCTGAAGTTCTCAGTAGGATCTATTTAAAATTTTTTTGTAAAATGATGTAGTGTGAAGCTATGAGTCCAATCTTTGTGGCACATCAGAAAGCCAAAATCCTCATACCTGATGCCTTTTCCTGGTCTTAAAATCAAGAGGCGAGCACGGTTAGAAGGGGAAAAGGGCATTACCTTGGTATTTATTGTAAGGATCCTTAGGTGCACCACGACCAGGTCGAATACACCTCCATGCACCCCCACAATGGCCACCCCAATCCCCCTCCTCTATATCTGGTTTTACATTCTAGGTTTTACTAATTAGCATATCTATCAAAATTCCCCAATGAGAGGCTCGAATGAGCCCCCCTCTCTAAGGAACCTTCCCCTGGATGGTTCTATCTTAGTTTACAAAATGTGTTCTGGAGAGGACCTTGGGGCCTGGGCACACTGGCACCCTAACTGCAAAGCCTCTAAAATGTTTAGTCTCTTAGCTTAACAAACAAGTCCAAGAATGTCGGCAAAAGCACCAGGAATACAGAAGTTGCAAAAAGGTATAACAGGGGTATAAAAGAAAAGACAAAAATCATCATGGCATCATACCCAGCTGGGTTTGTACAAACGGGCAGGATGAAAGCCTTGGGAAGTGAAGAGGAGCTGCTGCTCCCCAAGGGAGGGGCGGTGAGGAAGGCTGGCACAGCGGGCAGGCCAGGGGCAGGGCAGGGGCAGGGGCAGGGCAGCCAGTGCCCCAGCCCAGGACCCAGGCAAGCCTGGGAGCGGCAGCACGGCTCAAACAGCGCTGCAGAAGCCTGGGCTGGTGGGACAGGTCCGAGGCCAAACTGGCAGCGCCCGGAGCTCGGGGTCAGGGCCCGTGGTGCAGCCAGGGCAGGGCGCAGCAGCGAGCACCAGGCACGTCCGGGACAGAGCAGCAGGGTCAAACTCCAGCCTGGCACTGAGTCCAGGACTGGGGCTCTCCAGCAGTGGGTACACAGGCAGAGCTGTGCTGGAGCCACTATTCCAATCTGGGATGAGACAATCTTGGACAAACTTCCAGTGGAAGAGGCACAGTGTCTAGCTCTAGCACAAAAGGTACAGCCAAGTTTTATGTCCTGCTGTATATATGCCGTAACCTACAAACCCCAATTATAAAATAGATTACACATTCAAATAAAATGCAAATGTCTTTTCACATAGCAGAGATTACTCTTGGCTTCTTCCAGTATTTACCCCCACCAGTCCAGACTCTTTCACTTCTCCCAGTAGTCAGATGTTATGCGTTTCTTTTCCTTAAATCTTTTCACAAGTTTTGTTTGTGGTTGTTGGGAGTGTTCTGATGATTGTTTTGCATCCTGATATGAACTGATACTGAGCTTTAATTTACTCCCTTATTAATATTCATAGTTCTGTATTTTTTGTTATGGTGACAACTTTTCATAGTAAATGAGGAATCATTATGACTTTCCCTGAGATTCTTTGTAACATAAAATCATTCATGATAAATTCTTTAGGTTTGAAAGGAATTGGAAAAGCTTTTGAAATTTTCTCTTACCTAGGTTAATTAAGTTCTATGCCTTCTTAGAGGTTTCTGATATCTTGTAACTAAATTAACTCTATTACTGTTATTTATGCAGTTATTTTATCTTTGGCTCCCAGAAGGTTTGCTTGCTATAAAGGTTAACACATTTTACTTAGACCTTACATAACAGTAAATTTTTTAGGTAACCCTGTTGGCTTGTGGGAACTAATTTATCTAATTAATACTTATAACTGTGTGTAAAAGATTGAAAAGGTTCAATCTGTGCAAGTATTCCCTTGAAACTACTAGAAAAGTTGTTCATTTACAGCAAAGCTAAAGTAGTCAGCAGGTATCAGTGCTTCTGAAGAGAAATTCCCTTCCCTGTATGACTTGGTCTGTAAAAACAACAGCCATTTCAGGTGGGGGTATAAGAACTACGTAATGGGAGAAAAGAGAGTTGCTATGGGAAGAGCAGCAAATGTTTATGAAAAGTTTGATTGGGCTCCTAGTGCTGTGTCATATTTCATCCTTAAGCTGCTACCCTGAAGATGCAATTATACTCAGATGCAGGGTAAACTTCACTGGAATTAGTTTACTATACTTGCACAGCAGTTTATTTTGTTTGTTTATTGCATGCATACTCAATCAAATACTTTTATAATACTGATTTTGATGGCTTTTTAATAAAATTGAAAAATTAGGCATTGGTTATGGATAGAGAGATTCTGTAAGAGAAAATTGAGTTTAGTGGATTGAAGAAATATGTCTTTCCAGTATGTATTTGGGAAAAAAAATACCCACATTGTTATTTTTTGAGTTGGGTGTATTAGAAGAAAAAAAATTGTTTTAATGATACAGCATTGGAATAGTTGAGAAACTGGGCACTAACAGATAGCTGCATAGTGGAAAACCCAGGCAAAAAATCAGGAGAAATTCATAAAGTTTCCCTAAGTGTCAGATAGTCATTTTTTGCTTTCTGGGAACAATCCAGGATGACACTTTGACAGATTCAAGATTGATTAAAAGCTGCAACTTCACTGGACAGCAGAACAATGTCTTGCTAATGTCTTATTCACATCAACATGTGTTTCCTTGTGTCACCTGTCTCCTGCCATAGCCTTTGGTCTTGTCAATCAGCTTCTGTCCTAATTGCATGTTCTTTTGTTCAGATAAACATGGTGCAGTTTGGAAATAACTAATGTAGCTACTGCAGCACTGAGGAGAGAATCTATCTTCTGAGGGTTTCTCAGATAGCAATATTGCCTTATAATATCTTTATATCTATCAGAAAAGCTTGGAAGTTCCTTTGTAAAGTGTTGATTTATTGTCTCAGCAGGCCTTAAAAAAACAGAATCTTTCTTCAAAGCTGCTGTTCCATGGCAATGCAGGGGGAAATATCAGCTATTACTGGCACTATATTAGGTATCCAGGATCAGTATCACAAGCTGTGGTTTTGGTAGATCTGAATGGCAGTTTACAATCAGTTCATAGCTGTGAGTGGTAAGAATTGCAGTTTAAATAGTTTAGGTATGGATTATTGTATATCTCTGTTTGCACACCTTTGAGCACCTGCAGTTGTGGTGGTTCTTTAGAACAAGGTTTAATATAATTGAATAAATTCCTCCAACATAATGAAAACAAGATGCCATCCAATCTTCCAAACCAAACCTTTCAAGAAAGGGACATAATAATGTTTGAGAATAATAGTTCATCAAATAACAAGAAAATCACACAATGTTGAATCCAAAATGTCTCTACGTATTTTGAAGTCTAAACTTCTGAAGTGGCCTAAAATACAGAAGTTTAAGCAGTTATTATTTCTTTTTTCCCAGTACTCATTCTTACCTACACAGAAGAGTTTGCTATTTCTCTATCTGTGATGAGAAAAACCAGTATTTTTTGGGTCATATTGTAAGTCAAAGCACTAAAACAGCATCACTGGAAAGTAATTGTTGAAGCAAGCCATGATTTTCCAAATCAGTTTTAACAGAGACAGCAACATCCCTTAGGTAAGTCACACTGTGATCAGAGTTCAGGCTTACTGGAGGAGGGAAAGACAAAGGGGAGAGGAAGGTGCTTCCCCAGCACCGACCAGTTCATTGTGCCCAGGAAGGGGAGTGGTGCAGTAATTGATGGGTTATCGTTAGCAGCTGTGCAGACCTGGCTCGGGGCTATTTCTGAAAGCAAGCAGGGACAGACCTCTCTCTTCAAGAAGACACAAAGATCAGCATCAATGTGAATTAAGCCTGTGACAGTCTTGTGAAGAACTGAAGGAAAAATTTGAAAAAATATGAGTTTTGTTATGAGGATAAATGAATGCCTTCAAACTTCATTCATTTGCTCTACAGGTGAGTCAAAGGTGTAGGCCTTGTGTAAGACTTAAGTTCCTAATGATTAGGTAAGTAACCTGGAAAAGAGTACTGGAGGAAAAACTGAACTTAAAGTAGGTATGTAAGCATATTTTAGTTTCTGTTCGTGCATTGCTAAATTTTTGAATCTGAATGGATAGAAAACATGTTATTGCTGTACTGTGTGTTTTAGGCACTTTAGGTGATCTCAAAGAAATCAGAAACTGTTATTTCATTACTGTAGTAATGTTGTTCTCAAAATACAGATAAAATTTAGTACCTTGTCCCAAAGAAACTGGGAACTTGCAAATTTAGTTTTAAAAACCACCAAGAACTCAGAACTGTAAACTATTTGAAGTGAAAGCCAGCAGTAATATAAACATATGATTGAAGATGACAGTCTAGCTACTGAAACTTACTAGTTTAGACAATGAGAAAGCAAATGGAAAAGAAAAACATATACTCAGATTTAACGCTACAATTTTCTGTAGGGATGAGTAACTGGATGCTGACCTGTAACTAAGTTTTGTTCTCTGCTCTGGTGTTGGAAAACTAAATTTTCAAGAGCAACTTGAACATCTGTGAGAGGGAACCTGTGTAGGGATATAGATTTAGTGCTACCAGAAAAGTATCTTGGAGGAAAGTCCACCTTCTTTCGTCACTAACACACAAAAATATCTATATGAGGCAGTTGGGTAATGCTAAATTTTGTTAATCAATGCAAGGCTTTAAAACAGTAAGTCTTACTCTTACATAGTTAACTGTGGAAAGCCTAGATCTCCTTATTTCCTTTGCCATTTTACCACATCATTAATTTCCTTTAAATGCCATTATAGCTAAGATGGATGAGTACTGCCTTATAGTTCTTAGTGTTTTACTAAACTGCTACTTATTGCACAGCTTTTTAATGTTATAATGATTTTTTTATCTGTACTGTATAATTGAGGCCTATGAAAAATTTGAAATTGAATTATAGCTTTATAATCCTTGATGGGATACCATTTCTATAGTTCATGTGCCAGGCATATTTTCCAGTAAGAATAGTGTTTCTTTGGCTTGAAAGCGAGTGATGAAAGCACCTCGTTGTCAGCTGGAAACCATTGCAGGGCCATCAGCTCCAGCCACTCAGCGGTGCTGTAGCGAGGACGGGTTTGTGTGGCCCAGGTGCATCCAGTCGTGCTAACGCTGCCTTGGCCTGGTGTGCAGGGCTGGTAGCACCTGCACCAACAGGTATTCCAAAAGAACTTGTGCTTCTGCAGTCAGAATGAGTAACAAGTGTAGAAATCCTCACAAAAAAGGTTGGGGTGTGTTACAAGCTTACTTCCAATGCACATTCAACTGCATGTTTCAAAAGTTACTGGCTTGGAAGTGAGGCACTTGAAAGTACCATTCTTGGTATGCTAAACAATAGAGAAGCTGTTATTCATCTTTCTTATTCTTTTCTATCCCACTCCTGAACTATAAAAGAATGCAGAATAAAACTCAAGATTGTCGTCAGCCTTATCCCGTATTTGTACAAGAATGAGCATTGCTGGAATAGTCTGAAAAGCACATTTAAAGAAAAAAAACCAGTTTTGTGGTAGTATACTATCCAAGTATGTCTGCTTGATATGTCCTCTGGAGTCTGATTTGAGCCCATGATGTTAGTTTCAGCCTGACTATTGCCAGTGGGGAGTGGAAATTGCCAAATAAAAAACGTATTAGAGTGTAATTATTTCAATTTTTCTTCCACAATTTGTTTCCAGTTGTAGTCAAAGCTGACAAAATTGACATTCCTGATGAATACTTAGAAACGAATGCGGATGTTCAGGATTGCCTACTACAAACAAATAAGCATTCAGAAGACGTAATTTTTCTGTCTGTATGTGGCCACACTGCAACTGCCATATAATTAACTGTGTTACAATGAAGTCTGTAGTGAGATTAATTTTACAGGAGGCGCCGTGAAAATGCAAATCATCATTGCAATGCTAGAGCAGTTTTAATGTATTTGGCCAGCAAAATTAAGAGGGAAAACATCTATTAAATAAAAGCATCAGTATAGCTTTTGTTTTCTATTAGAAATCCTTAGCTTTTGATAGACCAGATTGAAGGGCCCTCGTGTTTATCTAGCCTATACAATTCCTTTGCATTCCTACCGTGTCCTCTGTTGGTAAATCACTGCAGCAAGATTGAATATTTTGGTCCTTCTGGCTTAGAGACGTGGAAGCCTGCTGAGTTTGATGCATGGTACACCGAACTTTCAGCCAGGCTGCTTGTTGAGCTCACCAGATACAAATATTGCTACACTTCCCCTGAGGAGTCTCTTGTAGTGTTCCCCCTCTTGTTGTTCTTGTGCTCTGCCCTGCATCGGAGACCACAGCTGGCCTGTGCATTGTAGGGGTGGTGAATCAGTGTGATTTTCAGGCACTCTTAAGGCTTTTGTCATTTGTTTTCAAACTCTTCGTTGTTCAGCCACTGGCAATTGTTCCTCTTCTAATTATCAGATGTGAGTCCCTTATTTTCTGGTTTAATGCTTGTGTGAAGTTCCCTATCCTGCTGTTGTTTATATTCTTTGTTTCAAAAAATTATAGTACTGCATTTTCCTGGCACGCACGTTCCTTGTGCTGAGTTCAGTTTGCAGGGCTGATCACACCCAGCAGTATCTGCTGGTCTTTGTTACGTGTGTTTCCTGTAAATCACATGTCATCAGAGGCTTTGTGCAGGATTGATAAAGTGTTTTCTGCCAGGTAACTGATTCGTTTTAGAAAATTAACAACCGTTTGTCCAAACTGGACCCATCGCTGTGTCAGCAGGAAGTGGGGAGGTGGAAAGCAGCTCCTTGCTGTGTCTGTCTGTGCTGAGTTTCTAAGTGGAGTAAGAAGTGTATTCAGCTGCCGTGTCTGACTGCTCTGCTCTGCAGTCTGATCACAGATTGGTGACTTCCCTACAGCTCTGCAAACCAGTCCAACCAGTTTGTCTCCCTCTGTACATTATGCCTCAAAACGTAAGCATACTCTTTTCCCTACTTACTTTTAGTTAAGGCAGAGAAAGCTGTTTCTCTCTTCCCTCTGAATCAACACTGGCAACCCAACCTCCATCTGACCTTGAGGTTAATTACCCTGATAATTCCTAAAGTTAATTATCACCCAGTATTTCCAGTCTAGTTAACAACTGCAGGATGAGGTGGACCAATGACTAGTATCACTTGGTTGATTTACCTTACAACAAAAAACCAGTTGTGAACAGAAAGAAGGCTGAACCTGCAAACATGCAGCCTCAGAGATGAGGGCAGGGGAAGACAAGTCTCTTCATACTTAGTTTGCATCATGTGCACTCAGCTGTGCGTATCAGAGGGAACATTTTTCTCCTCAAATTAAAGAGCACTGTTCCAAAAGTCCAAGATAATTAAATAGTAATGTGTAGACCCAGGGATGGCACTGAAGTATGGTGTAAATACACTGCAAAAACTTCACTTACTAAACAGGCTTCTACTACTGTCCTCTGTAAATTATATGTGTAGAATTTTGCTGTATACTTTTTATTTTGCAACTTAACTGGTATTGTACAAGGCGGTGTCTTTTGAATTACTTAGAATCTTGCAATTCAGCGTGCTGGAGTCTACACTAATTATTTCAATCTGTGCTTAACAGCCATGAATGGAATTAGCATTTTTCAGTTTAAACCAACATTGTTCACAGGTGTGGTGCAATAGCTGAATAATGAGCCCTAATTATAACTGGCCCGTGCAAGTGTGCAACTTCTGTGTTAGGGCAACCAAGTATGCAACAGATTGTATTTCAAAGATTGGTTGGAGTAAACATTAGTTTTTGTTTGGTGGTACTTTTTGGAGGGGGAGGAAGTATTGTTTTTATGTAATGTGTCTTCTCAGTAACTCCTGTAGTGCAGTTGGCAAAGACTTGGTGGCAGTGTCTCTGTCTCACAAGGATATGCCTTTACTGAGGAAATGCAAAGGTTTCCTCTCTTTTCCCTCTCTTGGTGGTTTGGGTTTTGTTGTTGTTTTCTGCCTCTCCTCCTGCCATTTGATGATAAAGACTTTGTAATCCTGATTTATGAGCCACTATAACTGGGAAATGTATTCCTTTGCTAATGTTCTTTTATGACTTGATATTATGAGGAACAGGGATCATGTCTTTTCAAGCCTGTAATCTCTTAGCTTTAACAGAACCCCCCATAATCTGAAGGTTTTATTGTGAGTTAGAGATGGATCTATCTGACTTTAATGCACTTGTCCATAGATTTATCAGATTTCTTTTAATTATTTATTTCCACGCTTTTCTGTTCTGAGTGCTTCTTTTTTTTCCTCTCCTTTTCTCCAGGAGAAATACAGACCAAGGTAATGGAGGTAATTTTGCAAAAGCAAGATGGGCCAGGGCTATTCAGAAGGTAAGAACTACTCTTAAATCACTGATGTGTCACTGTAATTGAAAAGGCTTTCTCAGTGTCAAGGAGAATTTAGTGTAAGAATTCTAGTTCATGTAAGCAGGTCCTGAGGGCGTGACTGCCCAGTTTCTGATAGCTGAGACAATTCCTTCCATTGGTTCTTAAATCTGTGTGGTTCCTTTGCCTTGGGATTTTTTTATTCTGAAACAGAATGAGGATGAGATTGTGAGACTTTCTTTAGATGAGGAGTGCTTGTAGTTTGGCCATCTTACAGATGTTGCATATTAATCCAGATACCATAACATCAGACATCTTTTTCTAAATAATTTTTGATGCTGAGAGAGATCGGTACTTTATTAATATTTAATAAAAATTGGTTTAAGAACATTTTTTCAAGAGCAAATCTTGTAAATTCTACTGATGATACCACTTCCTCATCATGGATTTTTTTTATTAGATGTAGTAATTAAGGGAAAATGATATGATCACTTGGTACCATTATTGACTACCTAAACAGACCAAGTATTTGCTTTCTCACTGTTTCTGTTAAACTGTGCAAACCACTATCTCACATCAATGGTTGGGAATTCGGATATCATTAGCTTTTGCCCAGTCTTCCAGCCTTGACTCTAGTGCAAAACAATTGTTGATAACTTCTGATAAACACAGCAGTTATGTGTTCAGTGTGTACAGTGCCCTGTGAGAAACTGAGGAGTCACAGACTTCCTGGTTCATTTGTGTGCAGGCCCTTTGGAAATACTGCTTGTTCTCAGGGAGTGTGCTCTGAAGTGTCACTTCTGTGCTTTTATGGCACAGCCAAACTTGTTTAGTGTAAATGGGTCAAACCCCATCTAAAATGCACCTTCATCAGTTCGTTTTGAGCTGGTTTTTTTCCTGCTCTTTTGGGGACCAAGTCTTATTTCCTTTTTACTGAATTCTCTTGTCTTTATGATGAATCATAGGCTGTGCCTGTGTGAAGAGTGGTGGTGGGGGAAAATCTGTTTCTGCTGGGGTGTTGTGGGAAGAGTACTTACCTGATTGACATGCTCTCAGTTTCTGCATCCAATTCTGTCACTGGTTTGATCTTTTCCTTTTTTCTGCTGAATGTTAGCTCACTGAAGGAGGAAGGCTGGATGAATCCTGGCCTCCCATCAAACACAATGGTCAGACAAGTCAGATAGTCCAGTTTTGTCTTGCAGACAGAGGTTGCAGTAAACTTAAAACAACTTCTGTGAACTGTTATCCTTCAGTGTGTGCTTAATTGCCTAGTCAGTGGGATAAACTTATTTTTGAGTTTAAAACTGAATAACTAATGCCACACAGTCAGCAACTTTGACTTGATGAACCAGCTGAATTTCATTCAGATGTTAAAAAGTATTTGAATAAAGCAGCATTAGAATTGCACTTCTTCCCACTGCAGTTCTTCAAAGTAATTTTGAGGTCAGGAATTAGAAGATGGTTAAGTAAGCAAGTTAATATGCGTGAGCTGGAATCTTGGGCTGTCACTGTGCCGTTAAGTTGTTTTTTGTAGCAAAGTAGTCAAAATACCTTGGTGCACTGAAATAAGAGCCGATTGCTCAGCAGCTAATGTAGCATCAGTTTGGGGCTGAGAGATGGTGGCAAAGTTATTTGTAAGACTTTTAAGAATTTGAAGATCAGGTGGATGGGAGATGTAAACATATACCTCATGTGAAATTCTTTTTGAAGAGGAAAATTTCTATAAATATTTAAAAGGATCATTTAATTATTGAGTTACTATTTAATTTTATTTCATTACAAATTAATTTGAATAAGGTTTTCTTTTGATAAAGTTGTTGTCCCTGAAATACAGTTATGTCTTTAGTCCTTTATGCTTCAGTCTCTTACACTGTGGGTTGCCTTGGACTTTTTGCTTTGTCTTTTCTTTCTGAAGATAAACTGGTTTTCAGAAACGGTGCATTGGTATTATCTCATCATTGATTTAGCACGATTGGTGTGACATTAGGTGCCATTGTTTGCCCAGAAACTCTGAGAGGCTTGAAGGATGGATCTCTGCCAATGCCTAATCAAAATAAACTTTACACTTGCAAGTATTTTTGGGGCTAAAAAAGGCCATCAGTAGAAAGAAACCCTATGCAGCACAATAAGATCAGATGACTAAACAATCCTGATGTATTTTGCAGAAGACATAATATTCACAGAGCCTCATAATGGAGGCAAGCAGAGAGATAAATTCTGTAGTTTTCCACAGAAAGCAATCTCCATATGTAGGTAACTGCTGTAAGATACTACCACGTGCAGGGAACTGTCTCCATCTATAAGGAGCTGGAAAAATAAAAACCTTTAGCAATGAGGGATATTTTTAGGTGTCAAAGCAGGCTTAGGTAAGGAATCAATCCCTGGGAGCCTTTAAGAACAGTGGAGTAACAATTTTTGGGGTTTTTTTTCAACTGTTCGTGGAGGTTTAGGGAAGTGGGTTTAGCTTGGAATGGGGGTAGGGGGAGTGTAGGTTGATGGCCTTCAGGTACTTCCTTGCAGGTGAAACAAACATGAATTCTTACTGTAATAGAAAACATATTGTTGGCTTAGGTTCCAGTAATAATATTTGGAATGTATGCTTTTAATGATAATCTATGGAAATACAAAATTGAATTAGGCTGTTCTGATCAAATAGGAGATGACAGCCCAGTGGTTCACCAGAGGCATTGTAGCTGATGAATATTTATTCAAACATTGACTAGATAGGAAAAGTGCCAAATTGTTTTGAAGAATGTCTCTTTCTAGATAATAAATTGCCTTGCTGCATATTTGAAACAGTAATGGTTAAACTTTCTTGCAATTATGCAAGATCTAACAGTGCTAAGATAAAAGCTTTAGGGAAATCCTTCCCCTCTTTGAGAGGGGAGAGGAGTTAAGAATTTGAGGTGCAAGTTAATATCAGCAATTAATAGCTTTTAAAAAGACAATGCAAAACTAGGTAGGGTCCTCTGATTGTGCTTCTGCTAACTGATTTAAAACAAAAGGCTAAACTACAATTCTTCTTTAAAAATCCAGTCCCAGTGTCTGGTTTTCAGTTTGGTGTTTACTGTATTCCAGGAATGGTGAACAGTGAGGGTTTTTTTTGTTTGCCTTAGTTTTCTAACAGCTTGGAAATAAGTGCTGTGAAGTACTGACAATAATTATAAAAATATGCACTTGTAGAGTTTTTCTTTTAACTCAGTGTCAGCCGTGAGTACAATCACATGGATTTTCCCCTCTCCTCCCTCCTACTCCAGTTGTGTATGTCACTTTGATTATATCTTTAGCTACTAATCCTTAGTGAAGTAGAGACTGTATTGCTGCTGAAATATATTCGAATAAATAAATGTCACCTCTCTGAGATGGATATGCTTTTTCTCAAATAGAAAGCATAGTAATTCATTCCTAAGGCTAACATTGAGCAGGACACTACTCATGTAAGTTACCCTTTGTATCATTGCACAGCTGTATTTATTGACAATAGTGAGTGTTGGAGACAAAAGAACCCGGTGATATAGTGGCACTATATTGACTGATTTTATAATCTGGAGATCAACAGTGAGAGTGGCACAGATCTGCCTTGGTAAATCATCCTGACATGCCTTATTCCTAACTTGGCAAAATGAGCGTAACACAGCCACAGATCACTACTTATGCAATTAATCAAAAATATTGGTGTGTTCCAATATTGAAGAAATATCACATAGAATTAAATATTCACTGTGGATTGTTGTAATGCTGTTCTCTGTGATTTGTGGGGAATTACGTGATGGCTGCAGTGGTGATGCTCAGTATGAGAACGCTCACTAATAGAGAAGTTAGCAGCAGCTTTGTTTTGTCAGCTCTATTGATTTACTCTCTTACTCAGAAACAGAACTTGATAAACTGATACTAAGGCAGGTATTGCACAATGACAGCAGTGGGAATTGAGGGCTGGGAAAGTAGAAATCAGTATTTGTTTAGGAGCCATGGGGCTATGAGATTAATGCCAAACTTCTCTTTTTAAAAGATTTCAGTAGGCCCAAAGAAATTTTTTTAAAAAAAAACTTTCAGTTGAACGATTTTTTAACCTTGTATTGGAAGTAATGCAAGTGTGTCTTGAAGTGGAAACAAAATATTTATTGGAATGGTGGAACTGATCTTTTTAGTAGGAAACACTGATCTTCGCAGTAAAGAAAAATAGTAAGTGTAGAGAAAAAGAAATCTTATATGGAGAAGAATTCCCTCAAAATTGGGAACGTGCTCCCCGAAAGAAGCGCGGAGCGGCTGCGCTGGGGCCGCTGGTGCGGACCCCGGGCGGGGC
>VZRQ01002318.1:0-107481 GCA_013397975.1 Machaerirhynchus nigripectus | reverse complement strand
AGGGCTGTGCCTATTGCAGCGAGTGCTGCAATCGGGAGCGGCGGCAGGAGAAAACAGCAGCGGGGGAAGTTCCCAGCGCATGCAGCACCAGGATGATCGCTGTTCTCTCGTGGGGATGTTGTTTTGGAACCGGAGTAGGACACTGACTCCTGCTCTGCTATTGTAGAGGAGAAACAACACTGAGCTGCAGAATGAATTAGTAGCTAACATCACGATTACTCTTAGCTGTTAGCACAAGTTGTAGGAGGGGGAAAAAATGGGGGAGGGAGGAAAAAAATCCCCGTTTAATGCTGCCTAGGGAATGCCGTGGAATTTAGAACAGATACCGTTGCAGACTAGCAGCATGCCTGACTGCACTTGACTCGAATCACTGGGAAGCAGCCTCATGTTGTATCATTTAAGGCTGAAGGAAGAACGGCAAAATAGTAATGGATTTGTGTACGGTGTTTCTGCGTAAAAGGAAAGTAATATAAAGATGGTGGTATGTTATTTGTATTTTATTTTTCAGAAGAATTTAATCCAGGTATGTATGCTCTTTGTATTTTTGCCTAGTCTACATACAGTTTTCTTCTTCCTTTGTTTCCTTTGCTTATTTTCATTCTGAATGTACCTCCCACTGTTCTTGCTATTGCAGTGCATTGATTTGTAACGGATTTGCTTTCTAATGCTGTAATGTTGATGAAACTGTCTGGGCTTCTGGAATTAACACTTCATTAAAAACTGGGGGGGTTATTTTGTAAGGCTGGCAACTTCACAGTATAAGTTGAGTAAGACAGTATGGTGTTGGATTTTTCAGTGAGTCGGTATGTTAAATTGATATAAAAAATAAATTAATTACATTAATACATGGTGAAAATATAGTATGTTTTGCTTATTTATGTCAGTATTTTTCTCCTAATTTGTGACAGGATTAGTAATAAATTGAGCTTTACAGAGGCCTATGAATTTCTGGGTCTTGAATAATCTCCAAGATGAACACCCTGCAGTTTCCTTTTGAATAGGCAGCTTGCTTAGGCTACATGCTTCATTCTGTTCCACAGCTAAATCTGTGTCTTAGAATACCCTCTATTATGTACCTCCTCCAAGGCACAACCCAAAAAACCACCATAACTATTTCATACATTTTTGTCCATTTTAGGTTCAAGAAGGTAAAATTAGTATTTTGCCTTTTGCAATTTCAGAGGCCAATAGTAGCTAAAACTAATTTCTTACTATGAGATTGATGGTTCATTTTGCTTTAAGAGGAAGAATTATGCAGATATAAAAATATGACTATTCCTTATCCCTCACCTTTCTTTAGTCACCTGGCTCCTCTTGCACTTTTTGACTTATTAATATTTTCTTGCAGCTGACAATTGAGTATATGTAATAAGTGAAATAGAACACAAAGCTATGTGCCCTTAAACTAAGGACACTCATAGTTGTCTTATAATGTCTAGTAAAAATGTATTAAAACCATGTAATGCTTATTTGATTGTTCATTAGTCTTGAAACATCTTAAAACATTCTGTTGCATTTCTAATTTCAATGCAGCCAAGTTAGAAGTAAGATTTTTTTTTTATAACATGTTGATCCAAAAAGGGTTAATATCAGTTACAGCATCTTAATACTGTTATTAACCCCTGGCTGACAGGAACTCTTATGCCTCAAAAACATTCATTGGTTAACATCAATTGCTTTCTGATGTGAAAATAAACTGTCTGTAAAGTTGCAGCTATTTTTCACAGAGAGGGTGATACTATGCTTGTTTACTGTTGGTGATTATATAAAATAGGTGCCTTTATTTAGCATAATACACAACTGTGATTTGGCAATTGAAATGGTAAGGTTACTTGACACATACGAATGTTCTAAAAGCCAGTGCTAAATCTTACCATCTAAATCAACATAGGGAGAAAAGCAGTGAGAGAATGCTGTTAAGTCTAAAAGCACTGAGAATGAAAAGTAGAATTTAAGGGTGTAGCATGTTTTGTTCATCACAAATTCCTTTTGTAAGGGATAGAATGCTAGAAATTATGATTATTAATTATGATTAGCTGTCGTCTGAAAGAACTTAATACAGAAAAAAGCCATGATGCAAGGTAAATGAGGGTTCTTTCAGTGGAATATACACAACTTGGAGAGTTGTATAAAGGTTTTCTGTCACTGTACCATTTGCTTGATCCTGCAGTGATGTCAGCACAGCATTACCATAATGAGTATATATTGCTGTGAAAACACTGAGGAATTCTCAGGTAAAGTACTGGGATTCCAGAGTGCTGCACAGTAGGAGAAGATTCATAGCTCAGAATATCTCCCAATTCACTAAAGCATCAATGAGAACTGAAAATTCCAAATCTGCCTTTAAGTGTAGTGTTGTGAACATCTAGGAGGAATGACAGTAGTATAATAGCTTCTGCCTTGTGAGGCCATTACACTTCTGAAGCTCTGAAGCATAAAAATTCTCTGGCACCTAAGAAGGTTGTGACACCGTTTTTGTTTTTCTTATTTGTGTCATTCACTTAGGTGGGTAGCAGAGGTTCTTGCTTTCAGGTACAAATCTGAGTATCACAGTTGGCAGTTTATTGAAGCAAAGACAGCGGAGGGGTTTTTTTAATAAAGTCTTCGCAGCAAATTTAGGAATGTTTAATATCTACCATCCTTATCAATGAATGTCATTTCAGGTGTTAAGCATGGTTTCTGTCTGCGTGTGCCTACTCATCCTAGTGTATGTTGTTGTCAACCGTACTTGTAGTCATTTGTGCTTGTGGTGTTTTTCAAATGCAAATGTCACAGATGATTGCTACCATTTCTCAAATGAAAGGCCACTTCATCAAAAGCTTTCCTTTTCATAACTTCTTGTTCTAAAAGTTTGATGTAACTATTGGTTTACTAGATTTCAGAAAATATGTAAAATACGCGTTGCAGAGGAATGGAATCCAGAGGGCTTCCTTTGCCCATATACAGTTGATATCTTACTGTAAACATTTCACTGGGAATTTTTGTAAGTAGTTGCAAAAAAAAAAAAAAAAAAAAAAAAAANAAAAAAAAAAAGCCCCCAAACCCTAAAGAAAGAAAAAAATCAGAGCTGCAGAGTGAGGTACTGCACACATGGTCAGAGTTCATGGCAAACCCTGTCCAAGGGAGATGTAATTCAAGGCAGTGTGTTGCCCATTCCAAGGCGCAGGCCGACACAGTTGGAGAATTAAAATTCTTACCTGAAGGAAAATTGAGGGATTTTTTTTTAAATTATATTTTCTGGCACAATCACTATCCTGAAAAGTTGCTGAAACTTTTGAAATGCTAGTGTTAAAAGAAACTTTGAATACATTCAGCATACTATAAATACAGTCTCTGCATATGTTATGCTTCAGTGTAAGTTAAATCACTTGGGTTCCCAGGGTATAGTGTTTAAAGGACCCTCTATTAAAACACAGGCAAAACTAGGGACAGAGCTGAGATAAAGTCAAAATGTGTGTTGATACTTTCTGGTTTTTAATAGGTATTAAATAGGTTCTGATTATTATATAGTAACTCCTTTATTTATGGTAATCTGACATAATAGCAAGCTGGTAATAGTCCAGCTAAGCTAATATGTGTGGTACTTAGTAATACAGTAGTCTCCATATTGGCAGCAAATAACTTTTCCCTCCCCATGTTTTCCCTTCCTTTTGTAGTCTGCATTTAAATAGAAATGAACAATTTGGTGGAATTGTCTCAATCTTAGGAGTTTTTGAACTGACAGTGTTGACTAAAAGTAAGTTTATATAGGATAGCATATATCATGTATACAGCTGTAAGAGAGGTAAAAAGTCATAATTACCACCTTGTTTATACACTACAGTGGTTTTGGGGTTTTTTTGATTGAAAAAGTCAAGGAAACAACTAGAAACATCAAAGAGAAAGAAGTCAGCACATATAGTCAAATAAAATACTGAAGCTGTGTTCCAGATCATCTGCAGTCTCTTATTCTTGTGTGCACTAGTGTATTCAACTGGCCTGCATTATCTATGGCTCTCCAAATGGGCCACATTTCACCTTTAGAATCTGTTCTATAGCTTTTTACCTCTCAGTATTAATCTACTGTATTTGGCACATCTCTTCTTTTGTTTTTAGCTCTAGTCAAGGCCACTGACCTTTGAGAACAGTTGTTTCAAATACACTTTTCATGTCTGTAATGTAAACACCATACTACAGATGTTTCTAAAGAAATAGTCTTCTAAATGCCTCCAACAATCTTACTAGTAGTTCATAAATAATTGAATTGCAATTTTAGCCTCAGTTGCCTTAACAAAACTTCACAGAGAAAAATGCAAATATCACAAAGGTGTAGAGAATAGCATAACTAAAAAAGTGTACACCCTAATGAAAGGAGGGGAGCATAGGTGTCACCCAGCAGACGTGAGCTGAGGGCAGGTACACTAATGTCAGAATAACCTTATTCCCAGGCAAGCTTGAGACTAGTAAAAGACCATAATTAATAAATCTATATATCTGAATTCTGTTATTGATTCCTTATGTTCCTGGTGGTCAGAGAACCTTAGCCTGAGTTTCTGCAGATGCAGGGTAGACTGTTTACATATTTTTTTATTGTTATGTTTTATTAATTAACTTCTGTGGAGCATTTTGCATGTCACAAAAATGTGTCGCTGTCTCTAGACTCTGGTGCCTGTTCCGGCAGTAATACAGAGTGGTGTTGCTGCAGACGAGGACTCCTTGGTTTTGTTTTGGTTCCCCCTGCTGTCTTGGTGCTGTGAACACGAACTGTCAGAGGGTATTTTGGAGAGAGAAACTGCACTTCACTCTCATCTTCTTCCCTGCCCCCTTTGAGTGCACACGGAGCCCTTGTTAATACCCAGCTGATCAGTAGTGTGAAGGTTCAGCAAGGCTACGGTCCTGCCTGGTTCTTGCTTTGTAAGGGGACAGGCTGCATCCACAGAGCTGCCTCTGAATGGAGACAGCTGCTGCTCTGCAGCTTCATTTACTAGGGTCTCAACAGAAGCTGAGCAGTGATCTAGCTATGCTATTTATATACTAAAATTATATGTTTAAGATGATTCACTTTTCTATTTTTTAATAAAAATACAGGGCTGGATTTGTTAAAATAATTTTTTTAAGTGGGGGTCTGGTGTTCAGATATGTAACTGAAATACACTGTTTGCATTTTTTAAAAAGCTGTCATTTTTAACTCGGCCCACTCCTCCCCCCTTCTACCTGACACATTAGTTTTAGACTTGGAATAAGATCCTCTATACATGATGCTTCCAACTGACATTTTTATTTTGACAACACTTTGTTATCAACAGTGTGCTTGAAACCAGTCCAAATTATCTGTTCACCATCAAGTTGGTCAACAAAACTGTTTTCAGTCTTGCTATGGGTGAAAAGTTGATGGAAGTGTCATTTTGTCCTTTCTTTGTAGAAGCACCCTGTCGCCCTGGTTTTTGCAGTCTTTCTATGTTTTCATTCTTGTAGTAGGATTTCTCAGGCACTTTACTGTAAGCATCAGGCATGTTTACCTACCAATATCTATTATTATCATTCTTTTTGTTAGGCGGAGAATTATGACAGACTTTTGGTCTGACCAGTGTCATGGAGAGGTGGTAACCCCATCCTCCAATCCATGGTTGTCTCTAAAAAGATATATAACTGACTAAATAAAGGGCCGGGCCGAGGTCTTCTTCCTCCTTCTTCCTTCTTCTTGCCCTACCTTGGCCCTTCCTTGCTCTCTCTCTTTTGGCCCTGGCCCTATCCTGACAGAACGGTGTCTGCGTGGTCCTTTCGTGTCTGAGTACGACAGCACCCTATTAAGAATTTATTTTAGTTCTAGTCTCACAATCCACAACACTTTCCAGTTCCCTGTTCTATTGCCATCTGGCATTAAGTCCATATCTCACTCCTGTAACATTTCAGTGGGATTCCTTATGCTTTTAATGGGTTAACCCAGTGATGTTGGACTTTATCATATAAATTGTTTTAATTCAATAAACAAGCAAAGTGAGAATTTAAAAAATGAGGTCATAATGGTTTATTGGGAGACCTGGATAAAACAAGAAAGTCTCCGACTAACAACTTGCAGCTCATTCAAATAATTGACTTAGTTTTATGTGCTTCTTAAAAGACTGTTCCTTATCTTATGGAGTTTTAACCTTAAGTTGATTTAAAATGTTAAGAACAACTTATGCAAGTCTTTATAGAAAGATATGGGTGAGACCTGTAATGACTCAAACTTGGGTCCGTGTGTAGACATACAATTGTAGAAAATGACTTTTTGACAGAGCAATGGTAGGCTGTAAACTGATTAACAGATCATATGACTAATACAGCTGAGATGGAATAGAACTCGCATGAGAGAACATAAGTCTGCTCCATTTAGCAGATCTCCCTGTGTTTGTAACAGTACAGCTTTTAATTCACTATGGCGTTGTCAGAAACTGGGTTTAAATAAATTCAGTGCTGAATGTTCAGCTATTTGTAATACTTTCAATTATCTCTGATAAAAAGCATTGGTTAGACACTGCATAAACACACACACACACATAGATGTATATGGCTTGCTATGAAATCAACCTTCTTCTACATAGAAGCATTAAACCTTATTTAAAGTGAATGGAAATGTTCCAAATTCCAGTGATAACTTCATCATTTCTTGATGTTTTTTAGGCTGAAACAGGAAACAAGCCTTCTGGCTTGTTTGTACATTCTCGATTTGAAGTCGTTTGAAGAACGTCCAAGACATCTAAGTGAAGTTTATGTAACAGGGCATTTAAAAATCTGTGGCTGTGTGGGCAGAGGAGGTGTAGGCAGTCACACTTCAAATCTTGTTCAATAAATGGTTACAAACATTCAGTGTAGGAGCTGAATGGTTAACAAGCGTTTCTGCATCTAGAAACGTGCCTTTGACATTGGAAACTGTCCCAGGATGGTTCCTTTCTCTGCTAATACGTGAAAACAAGGCAGCCTTGGCTCTAGTGAAAACTTTTCAATATTCTGAGAGGTGTCATTTGCATTGCTTGAAAATTGCATGCAGTCTCACTGAGCGTTCTTTTGCTTGCAAACATTGCTTGCTCTTAATTCATTCTTAATACTCTGACTTCAGGCATAAGCCTACAAGAAAAAGAAGTGGCAAGGACTGTGCTGAGGTATATGTGTTAAAAATGTGATTCATGTTCCACAGGTATTTCACCTTTTCATAAAATAATAAATAGCCACTTTGGGAAGAGTGAAGAATGTTTTCTATTCTTCTGCTCACTCTGCATCCCAATTTTGTTACAACTGGAAAAGAAATGAGTCTGTTTACATCCTCTGTTCCAGGATTCCAGAAGGCAGCCAGGCTTTTAGCAGCTTTGCCTGTGCTCTGTGCAGCATTATGCATTTTGCTGCTGCAGCATGAATTAGGGGTTAATGTTTATTATTTACCATTACATATATGTATATATACAACGAATAAATACACAGAGTATAAAAGTGAGGTTAATGTTTATTATTCACCATTACATATGTGTATATATACAACGAATAAATACACAGAATATAAAAGTGAGGTTAATGTTTATTATTCACCATTACATATGTGTATATATACAACAAATAAATACACAGAGTATAAAAGTAAGGTTAATGTTTATTATTCACCATTACATATATGTATATATACAATGAATAAATACACAGAATATAAAAGTGAGGTTAATGTTTATTATTCACCATTACATATGTGTATATATACAATGAATAAATACAGAGTATAAAAGTGAGGTTAATGTTTATTATTCACCATTACATATGTGTATATATACAATGAATAAATACACAGAGTATAAAAGTGAGGTTAATGTTTATTATTTACCATTACATATGTGTATATATACAATGAATAAATACACAGAGTATAAAAGTGAGGTTAATGTTTATTTTTCACCATTACATATGTGTATATATACAACAAATAAATACACAGAGTATAAAAGTGAGGTTAATGTTTATTATTTACCATTACATATGTGTATATATACAATGAATAAATATACAGAGTATAAAAGTGAGGTCAGTGAAGACAAGCTATGCAATGCAAAGACTGGATCTGGAGGTGTGTGAGTGGACCATAATGTTTCATAGAGTGCCAGGCTATTCTGCATATTCTCTACTCCTCTTAAGACACCACAGAGCAATTTTTAACCCTTTATATACCCTGTAGCTAAACAGATTACTTAATCTACCAAAGAATTTTTAGCTGCTTTAAAAACCGAAATGGCCATTTTCTGAACTTCTTTGCTGGATCTTTCAGAGCTGGATTTTTCAGAGCTGGTTGCCTTGTTTTTATTCTGCAGCTATGAAACTGGGAGGTGAATGATATGCTGTACAAAAAGTACATTTACATGTTTAAAATGTGTTGGCTACATTTCTAATGGAATACAGACTTTTGTTTTATGGAATAGAAACTTCCAGATACCTCATGATACCTTCTTAGACTTCTTTTAGATCAAATAGTCAGCCTGTTGTAATGGCATCTGTTTCTGTCTTGTGACTTGTAAATCATGTTTGTTTCCCTCTCATTTTGTGTAGGTTTTGAGTTTGATTTTTTTCTGTGACCAGAACAGTGTTCAATTTAATAACCTGGATGAGAATTTCCATCAGTTGTCATTATTTTCTGTTATTTCCTGTGAGTTGTTTTCTTTTTACTTCTCATAGAAGAGAAACCATGAAGATAAGCCCGCTTTTGAATCATGGCTTATCTCACAGCATGTTAAAGTCTGGTATCAAAGCAATTATTTCACAAACCATAGCTAAGTACATAATTTAGTCTCGAGACAGAACAGTACTTCATGGATGCAATACTCACTTGTTGTACCTGAATCCTCTCTTGCTCCAAAAGACAAAGCAAGAGAGACCTTTCTACTTCTGTTCTAGTAGCTAGTAAGAATTTATTCTGTCAGTTTTTTTGATCACTGCCATGTATCATATTGACCTAAATTGAAATGCCAGTACTCTGAAAGAAAGCAGTGAGCATTTAAACTGAATATTTCTGTTAAAGTCAGAGAACGAAACTGGGTGAAGAAGCCTGGAAATAAGTTTAGCTTGTTAATTGTTTTTAAAAATATTTGCCTAAAACTTTTTTCAGCTTCAATTATTCATGAAAAGTTCTATTCAGAAAATTATGGGGAATAATCTGTGTTTTCATTGTAACTTAGTTAAAACATCATCAGTGTTATTGAATGAGAAGTTTGCTTGGCAGCCATTGTAATGTCATTCCATCCTTTTTAGACACTTCAAGAAGCCATGTGCAACAGAGTGAGATTTTGCAAGACATACGAAACCTCTTCAGGATTTTGTTTTGAACAAGCAGATGTGTGATTTTTTTGTCTTTTTCTGTCACATTATTCCAGAGCATCAGTAGTTTATATGGCTGTAGTCTCCATTGAAACATTTGCTGATGATCCTTTTGGAGATACAAATACTTCTCTGGATAAAAAATTGTGTTTTGTGGAAACAGCTTAAAATAAATTACACTCCATGGTATCTGCCCTCCTCAAGAGCCTGATCTCATCTTACATATATAAGATTTGCAAAGGAATGTTTACAAAGAAATTGGGAAATAGTACAAAAAGGAAAGAGAGTTGTCAGAGCAAAAAGGAACAAGACTTAACTCAGATTGGACAAACAAAAAATCCCAAATTTTCAAATACCTTAAAAAGCACCGTTAAAAAGATTGCCAAGTGCCCATCTGCTCGCAACTTATCAACTGAAGAAGAGGAAAGCAATAGAGAATTTTCACTTTCTCCAACGTTCAGTTACAGAGTTGCTATTGCCAATGGACTGCAAAGGCATATTTTTGTAGCAAACGCTAATAATGAAGACATAGTTCCAGACCTCTCTTCAAATGATAGCTCGTGTTCTGAGTCCTTAAGTGAAGTAAAAACTAATAGCAAGAAAGACGAATACTCATCCCACACAATGCCCGTGAGACGCAACAGGAAAAGCTTAAGCAGCCTCGCAGCCTCCGATGGGAGCTCGGATGGAGAGCGCACTTTGCACACACTGAAGCTGGGAGCCTTACGAAAACTAAGGAAATGGAAAAAGAGCCAAGAATGTGTCTCATCAGACTCGGAGCTAAGTTCATGGAGGAAAACATGGGGATTAAGAAGTAAATCTCTGGACAGAACTGGCCGTCACCAGAAATCAAATACTCTTGAACCTGGCTTTAGTTCGACAGGTTGTATTAGCCAAACCCATGATGTTATGGAAATGATCTTTAAAGAGCTTCAGGGAATAAGTCAAATTGAAACAGAACTCTCTGAATTAAGAGGGCATGTTAATGCTCTGAAACAATCAATTGATGAAATTTCCAGTAGTGTGGAAGTTGTGCAAAATGAAATTGAACAACTGCGAACTGGCTTTGTACAGTCCCGAAGAGAAACTCGGGACATTCATGACTACATTAAGCAGATAGGCCATCCGGGAAACAAGGCAAGCCTTCGGTTTCTAAATGTGCCTGAAGAGCGGCTTGAAAAAGCTGAAAGCACAGTTTACAAAATATTAGTGGAAAAAATGGGGTTCTCAGAGGCACAAACCACTATTAAAATTGAGTTTGCCCAAAGGCTGGGGCAGCAAAGAGACTGTCCAAATGCAAAGCCAAGACCCATTCTTGTTTACTTTGAGTCATCACAACAGAGAGATTTGATTTTAAAAAAGTCTTATAAACTTAAGGGAACTGGTATTGGAATTTCTACAGATATATTTTCCCATGAAATAAAAGACAAAAAAGAAAGAGGACTGCCTTCTTCTCAGACATATGAAAGCATGGATATGAAACTTTTAACTGTGGAGACAAAATCTAAAATTCATGACTGGGAGTCACCTGACAGTGATAAAGACTTGGAATCAGATATAAATAAGAACAGTTATGCCAAGATATCTAAATCAGCACATCAAATAAAAGCAAGCACTACAAAGGGGACTGCTGAGTCCCCAAGCACTGAAGACCTTGACAGAACTGCTGACAGTAGCACCTTTTCACACAGAAGAAGTTATGACAATCAGTCACCCGAATTTGACACGATGGAAAAACAATCAAAGGCCTATTATTCAGATGTGACTCCTTTATGGCATTTACAGAATGACTTTGCAACACCAAAGCTTAGCCGTTCAGAATCGGATTTCTCAAAACTGTGTCAGTCTTACTCTGAGGATTTTTCAGAAAACCAGTATTTTAGCAGAACAAATGGCAGTTCACTGTTGTCTTCCTCTGATCGAGAACTTTGGCAACGAAGGCAAGATGATTCTCTGAATTGGTATGGCAGTTCACAGGAACAGACTTTTGCCCAAGACATGCAACAATATCCAGAGCAAAATGAAGTGGGCAACGTAGAAACTGTTGATAGTGGAGTAAGCAATGGAGTAATCTGTGCATCTGGAGACGTAAACCACTATGATGATAGTCAGCTTTCTTTACAGGATGATCTTTCCCCATGGAAAAACTGGAATGAGTTGGAACAAGGGGCGGATTTGGGCCTAGACTCATCCACGCAGGAAGTTTTTGTGTATGATATGAGCAGCCCTTCAGACCAACAGACAGATTTTGGGAAGGGCCAAAGCTCTGACCTCCAGTATGACACCGAAAGCTATGATTTCACTCTAGATGGTACTTCTCCATCGTGTCCAGGGCTTGACAGTGAAACACAAAGTCAGTGGGCTGGTCAATATGATGATTATCAGGAAACAAATTCTATCTCCTCTTATCAGAATCAGAACAGATTGCCTATGATGTACCGAAGTCAAAGTGAGCTACCGAGTGACGACTCAGAGGAAGCTGCCCCTAAATCATGGCATAGCCGATTAAGCATCGATCTTTCTGATAAGACTTTCAGCTTTCCTAAATTTGGATCTACGCTTCAGCGTGCTAAGTCAGCTTTAGAAGTAGTCTGGAATAAAAGTACACAAAGTTTAAGTGGGTATGAAGACAGTGGATCATCTTTTATGGGAAGGTTTAGGACTTTATCTCAGTCTACTGCAAATGAGTCAAGTACAACGCTTGATTCTGATGTTTATGCTGAGCCTTACTGCTACAAAGCAGAGTATGAGGAAGACTTAATTGAACCATCTGGTGAGAATGAAACAGACTATGTAGAAGTAATGGAACAAGTCCTTGCTAAACTAGAAAACAGAACTAATAGTAGTGAAACCAGTGAGCAGGTCCAGGAGTATGAACTGGACCAGTCTTTGTATGAAACTCCGTATGCAGTGCTAGCAGAGGAGCAGTATGACACACAGTTTGACAGTGTGATCAGTGAAGAGATATTGGAAGTTGAAAGTGACTTGCCTCCTGAGGTAGAAGTAAGGGAAGATGAAAATCAGAATGTCCCAGAGCTGATTACTGAAGTTCCTGAAATTCCAAAGAAAAAAAGGATACGACCATCATTTAAAGAAGCTGCTTTAAAAGCATACAAGAAACAAATGAATGATTTGGAGGAGAAGATCCTTGCTGGAGGTAATAGTATTTTAATACTGTCTTTTAAGTAAAACATTGTTCTCACTAGAATTGGACATTAATTCTTGTATAGTACTTTATCTTGCTCCCATTGAATTCAGTGGCAAAAATTCTGCTTTTGTCTGGTTTTGTGTAGAGGGTGAAATAGTTCCACAGAAATCAAAAGGTTAAATTTAAATGAAAAGGTTTGCTTTGAAACAGTTTTCTGAATATGTTTAGTCAGACATTGCTTGTAAGTAACTGTATTTCTTTGAATTTCAGTAACTTGAAAATTAAATTTCACAAGATTTAAGTCTTAAAAAAAGAGCTAAATAGTACACTATTCTTGGTTTTCCCATCATTTTATAAATATATTTACAGGAATAATACAGAGTGTTCAGATATTACACTCTTGCTTTCTTTAGCAGCTTTCAGGGCATGGTTGGTTCTACATTCATCCTGATGAGCAGTGTTCTCCATCCCCCATGCTACCCGGAATTTGTTATGTACTTACAAGTGTGAAAGTCTAAACTGATTTTGTCTGTTCTTACTTTGATTCTGTCCTTGTTTGTACTCCCAGCAAGCTCTCAGAGAAGTAGTCAGTCCCCAAAATGCGATGAGAAGGGTGTAGGGGTGGAAGAAAGACAAGAGTGTAAACGGTGGCATTCATGTATGAAGAAGCTTTAGTAAGGAACTAAATTTACAGAGGGTGTTGACACTGATTTATTCTGATTTTTATCTTTTGTATTATCAGCCTTCAAAGCAGACAGTCTTATATATAACTTTAATACCTCTAGTAACACACAGATATGATGATAGTGTGAACATTCACTGTAATGCTAATAACATTCATTATAATGTTGTATGTGTATTTAATTGGGAGATCATAATGACTGTAGCTAGCCAGATGGTAATTGTCACCTTGACTGAATCTTTCCTTTATCTGCCTTGGAAAAATAATCATCTGATACATTCATTTTAAAGATGAAAAACTTTAGCCAAAGGTTGTATTCAGTAATACAATGAGTATTGAGCTCATTGTAATGAGCTTGAGCTACTATAATCTTTTTTTTTTACATGAACAGCTACTTTTACAATAAATATATATTCATCTTGAAAATGTTACAAAAGCATTTAAATATTGATAGTTGTAGAGTTTACTTCGAAGTCTATATTTACATTTAAATAATGACACTTGATTGTATACTTGTATTTTGCAGGTAATTTTCTACAGTACTCTGTTAGATACTAGATGGTGTGTATATGAAGGAACAGCTATCAATAAATAGTATTTTCATTACTTTTTCCTGATCTTGTGAGGTATGAGAGAGGGGAACATTCATTTTACCTAGTCATTGTACAGGAATATAATGGTCTGAGGGCTTAATTAAAGAAAACACGTAAAGAAGACCCAAAATTTTGAAACCCAAATTGATTCCACTGTTTGAAGTCTGTGCGTTTGTGTACACTGGCACATAACAGGTTGTTAGAAAATGAGAACTAACTTTGATGCATCCCAAGCAGTTGTTTCTAGGAATTAAATGTATGTTCTTCTAACCCAGCAGGTGAAAGACTTCTCTTAGTCTCTTACTGTATCACTTAGATGGATCTGGGGACAAAAGGCTTTCCAACAGAATGTGATTAATCTAATGCTCTTCTCTTCATGTGTCAGTGATGGAAACAGGCAGATTCCAGAGAGTTTTCATCAGTCTGAATTCCCTTCCCTGCTCACATCAGGTGGTCACAGTGGAGCAGATGTATTGTGCAAGCAGGCTGGGGAAGAAATGGTTATTCTTGGTATACATTTTAATAGATGTGTGGTACTGAGGAAACAAGATTACTGCAAGTTAAGGAATCTATTTCGGTGCTGCATTGGGAATGATAATGAACCACAGGAATTTAGTCATCCAGTTTTTTCAACTCTCTTTGTTTTCTTTCTCAAAACCATGTTTGTGTCTGTCTTTTGGTTAGGTAAACAAAATGATGGGTGTCTTTAACTTTTTTTTTGGGGGGGGAGGTGGTGCAATAAGAAGCTGTAGCTGTGCAGGGTGGGGGGACACAAAATAAATGTTCAGATGATGTGGGTAGAAACTGATAAATACAATATATTCCTGCACCCAAACTGGTTAGCCAAAATTGTAGAATATCCTTTTTCATATATGTATGTTGCACTCTGAATATTGTCCACTAATATTACAGGAGGTAAAATAGTGTTCTAAAGAATTATTAACCACTCCAAGAATTCTATCACAATAGTGCTGATGAACCAATGTATATTGATTTGTCTGAGCTGAGCTCACGTGCTTGTTTCATGCACAAGAGAGTGTATGCATTATCTTCTTGCTACTTGTTTCACTGGAGTCAGGCATGAGTCTTTGTTCCCTTCCCTTCCTGTTTCTCTTCTGTCCTTAGCTGGAGAAAAGGGATGTCAAAGACTTAAAACAGAAAATGGCAGTTTTTCCAGCGTGAGATCAATAGATTAGTAGAAAGGTTGCTTTTGAAAAACTATGGGAGGAAATCTAATCAGTGATAAAGATGATACATCCATCTTTTGTCTGTGAAGAAAAAGCAAGTGGTCACATTCACCACCTACTCTACAGCTGGGGCTTTGTGAAAGGATACTCTCAGTCAGTTACTTGCTGCACATTCAGTCTGTACCTTTTTTCTACTGGTTAAATGAGTGAAAATTATTTAAAAACCAGTTTAATATATCTTCCAGGAAACATAGGGTTCTTCTGGCTTATTGTGTTTTAATTCTGTAGTTACAGAATTCTTATCAGAAAATTATTTTTATCTTATTTTTTAATGTCTTTATCTAATTATTCTTATCAGAAAACCTTAGATTATAATACTGCATCTCTGTAAACAGATAGTAGCCAAACAGATTGAAGATCTACAGTTTAATTTAGCATAGTAACTCCTGCTAAATCAGTGTGCATTGCATCAGGGAAATGTGTGTCACAACTACATTTGTGTAACAGTCTCGGATTCAAAAAATTCTACTGTTACCAGATGCCCTTTCCCAGAATAGCTACACCTATTCTTTAGTCATGAAAAACCTAAATAAACCAACCAGGCCAACAAATCCACACAAAACCCCGAACAAAACCAAAAACTCAACCAAAGAACAAACCAGAAAAAAACCCCACAACAAACCACAAACCCCCAACATCCTTAATCAGGAAGGTTTAGTAGAAATCTGTATTTTGGCTGTTTAATATAAACAAGTAGACAAGCAGAAAAACCCAGCAAAGCAGACCACCCCAAGACTCTTCAGTTTAGAGAATGACTTCTGCTTCTAGGAAAAGGGATTTCTTAGAACTGCTGGTTTCCTTTGTAAAAGAGGAAAGCCACTGCTGCTCTGCTCCTTGTGAAAACAGGAGAGCATTAAACGCTGTTTTCACTGACTTTAGAATTAATGTTGATTGATAAATATTCATGCCATTTGTCTGTTCTTTTTGTCCTTAAGCAGATTTAGAGCTGCTAGAGCTAAGAGGAAAGCTGACCATGAATGTCAGTTCCAAGGGTTTTTTTACTGGTTTTGCTGAGAAAGGGAACACAGTATCGTATCATCAAGATTAAAAATATTTTTTAATTTTTATTTCCAAAATATTTAAGCATTTTCTTTAGATTGTTGTGTCTTAGAAGTAGAAATAACACTGCATAATTTTTGAATGCAGCTTCAGGGTAAAAGGAATCTTGTTAAAGCATCAGGCTGAAAAAATATTAGACATTCATTTAAGAAATGTAATGACTTGGAAAAGATGAGCTCATAAATAGGTGCAAGTCTTCCTCTGGTGTATTGGTGAAGTAGAGTATTACAAGAGAGTATGAAAGAGATTCTCTGATTTTCTGCCAAAGGGAAATTCTGGCTACTTTCATGGGACAGGTACCAGAATTTTAACTTGTGCACATTTTCCAGGTGGTCAGAGGAACACCTGAACAGTTGTCTCCCAGGAACTCCAAATAGGAGGAAATACCTGAAATCTCTCCAGTTACTGCTGATGCAAAATTATTGTTGATGCTGACAGAACTTTAACTATGAGGATTGTTTCCTTGAGAAACTGAGATTATTCTTAAGATAGCTGGCAAGATCAGAAGTTTCAGTAAAACTGAAAATCAAGACTTAGGCTTGTGTTGCTGATAGAGCCGTTTAAAAAGGTCTTGGATGCTGTGATGAAGAATATGGTGTTAGAGATACAAGGACACAAGTTAGCTAGAAAAAAAATAAAACCACAGAAAATCCTGCAATCTGTGTTCTCTGAGTAAGTAGTGGCACAGAGCAATCTGCTGACTGACACTCAGTAGCTTCTCAGGAGTAGATTATTGGGGCAGCAGTGAGTGATTTGTCAGTGCTGTCACAGACCCACAAACTATGAATAGCTCTGGGTATCACCAGTGCATCTGCAGCCTCACCAAAGGAATTCTTGTCCTTCAGCTGCATATGTACCAAGATGGAATGAGGGCAGACAGATGTGAGGGATGGACTATTACTGAATGTAAAAATAAACCAGGAGAGAGAATAATATTTATAAAATGGATGAGTATCAGCGAAAGCACTTTTTAAGCTTATCCTGTGGGTCTTCCTGTTTCATTTAGCACAAACAGGACGTAACTGATGCTCCTCTGCATCCGTAAGGCAAGGAGGGTACTGCAAACATGAAGCAGTGGAATTTTCTTTGGGAACTTTAAAAGGCATGTTGGGTGAAATCTTCTTTTCCTAAAAAACCATAAAAATAAAGGAGAAGGAGACATGCCCTTTTCTATTAACTATGAAAAGGGATTGAGGGATTCAGAAGGGTTTATGCATGTCCTGTCAAGCAAAAAGAGTCCCATAGTACCAAAAGTCACCCTTTCCATTCCAGTGTACCGGTCTATATCTCTTATCATCTGTGTCTCTCTTTGGTGCTTAAGCATAATTATTCCAACTTACGATTTTAAGCAGAGCCAAAACAAACTGTAATTTGATTTTGAGTTTACCTGTAGCATAAAAGATAACAGTAAATAACCATTTTTTAATGTTTTAATGCTAATCATATTATTTCAAGTCTTTTTCTTTTGTATCTGGTAAGCCTGTTTGCTTATCAACAGAAGAAAATCTGGTATCTTTGTCTTATCTCAGTAAGTGATACTGGCTTTATGTCATCTTTTTATTTTGTATCTGATTATATGTTGTCTCCTTTTTTTCTTCCACTACTGTAAGTTTTGAAATTAGTTTGGTTTATCTAAATTTTTTAGCCTCCTAGTTTGGGGGTTCTGAAGATAATGTTTAAAATGTTTGAGACTATTTTAGATAGGTCCTAAATCTTATCTCAGAAGTGGAAACAACTCCCCAGGAGAAGAAAAAACTTCATACCAACAGCAGCTCTGAGTATCAGCGGCTCTGAGCCCTGTGAGATATGTGGCTGTTGCCCAGACACTGCGTTCTGATCCTTTGTTCCTGATCCTAGGTGTCCGTGTTATTGCTTTTACCAGCAGTATGTTTATATGGCTCAGGGGTGTGCCACCATTAGCATTTTATTTTACAACAGGGGTGCACTTCAGAAGTAAATCTTTGTCTTCCCAATGCACCCCATTTGGTGTGGTCACCGGAATGGCTGAGTGGGATTTATGTGTTTTAGTGATGCAACCAAACCAGATGTTGCTCTTCAAGATCACATCTGATGTGCTCAGCAGCTAATGGGCTTTCAGTCATCAGGGCCAAAAATAGAACTGGTATGAAGTAAATGCCCCTGAAACATTTTTGCTGTGAGTACTTGTGTCTTCATCACCAACTGCTCTGACCTTCTGATGTGCTCTCATGGCACTCAGCTGTTTGCTGGTGCACACGTGTTCTGTGCAGCCCAGGGCGGACAGCAGCTCACCCCCCTGTCCCAGGCTGCACGGAACATTCCTGCCCCGCTGGCACTTCTGGCTGTGCTGGCAGGACAAACCAGCTTGCGTGTCTCAGTGTCCAGTGCAAGAACCAAGGAACGTGTTATTGTTTGTTAGAGTCCAGAAGAAATAGCCTCACATTTGTTGTCAAACCAAAGGGCTGTTTGCTTGGATTTCTTTGGAAGTAATCCAGTTGGACTTCAGATTGCAACTCAAACCATGGTGTAGCGATCCAAGTCAAACACTTTGTGGCATTGTTACGTGTGTGATGCAGAAAGAGTTGCAATAATCAATTATCTGTTTGCTTTCACAGGAAATAATTACTTGGTTGCATGTACTGTTAGCATATGTATCAAGGGAGATAAAATATGCCTTTTCATCCTTTTTGGATAATGTATGCCCTATCACTTTAATGCTTTCTGGGGTCAGAAGAGTGCTTAAAATGCACACTCTAACTTCCTACCTTCCTGCCATCATCCTGACAAGTCAGAGACTGTCAAGAGAGCCCAGGCTTCAAGAGGATGGTATTTCCTTGAGCCCACCACATTCTGTAATCCAATAGTTCTCTTGACAGTCAATAACTTACTCTTTTAGAGATAAGTTCTAGAATTTGATAGTAGAATCTACGAGGTGTTGAAAAACAATAGGAAAAAAAAAGCCATTAGAAGTCTTATGGGACTCAATTTCCAAACACCAGAGACGTATTTAAAGCATGTCCTTTTGTTTCAGATTTGCAGACCACTTTATTAATGGAGACACAAATGCAGTTTTCATCTTCACCAAACTGACCTCCTGTTTTGGCTCTCCATGTATCCACTAGTAATTTTTCTACATCACTGCTAGTAAAGCGCTAGCAGCAATTCTTCTATTTCTCCTGTCAACCAAGCTTTATTCAAGTTTGACCTTCTCTTTGTCAGACAAGCATCACTCATCTCTCATGATGTGCTAGCTTTAATATTATCTTTCAAGCGTTACACACTCTCTCCCTGGAATAAGCTTCAGGAATACAGCATCCTCTGGGCTTACAGAGTGCAATGTTCTGTTCTGTAGTGGCAATAATAGCTTCTGGGTGCAGCATTTATTATTTTAGCATGGCTTAATTTGTGTCATTGTTTTGGACAATCTACTTCTCTAATGTCCTGCTTCTATTCAAACCTGGTTTTCATCTGTTATTTCCCGTTCTTGGCAATACATGCTAATTAAAATTGTCCACCTCAGACTACAAGCTACTTCTGACTGTGGGTACTTTACACATGTTATTTTCATGGAACAGCTGTATTGTTACCTAATTTCGGCAAGTATTTTGTCTGAAGGCTTTGCTTCCAGGAACAACGTAATTATCAGTCAGTTTGACATTCTTGCAGCCATTTTGAAGAATTAAATATTGAAATGGTACTTTGAGAGAATAATGAACTTTAATTCTTTTTCCTATTTGGTTTTATGCAATAATGCACACTTACAAGAGTGGAAAATCAATGTTTTGATTAATTTTGATCCTAGGGTTTCCTAACAGTTTAGATTTTTAGAACCTTGTTACAGTTCTTGTGTTATGGCAGGGAGTGGAGAATGGAATTTTTGCAGTCATTAAAGAAAGAGGAGTGGATTGGGACCATGTTCTGCTGCTCAGAAAAGTGCTGAAGTAAAATAATGACACAAGACTTTTGAAGGAAGGTTATGACTGGGGGGCAGAATCACCTGAACCTCTTTGCTATAAATGCCTCTGCTGACTGGTGTAGCCAGTTGTATTTCTGATGGTGTCACAAGCAAAGGTCTGCCTTGCCTTCCCTATCTTCATTGCTAATATACCTTTCATGCTGGAAAACTCTGCCTTTTAACATTCTTTATAGATTTTTTTTGCCTCAGAAATTTTGGTATAGAAACTGGTTGTCTTGTATGAGTATTTTCTGTTTTGTGAGAAAGTTGTGTGAGAAGTTACAGATGGCAACTTTGCTAATAGAATGAATAAATTGAGCCATGACAATTTGAAAGCAGTTGATAACAATGTTAAAGTTAAACTTTTCTAAGATCTGTCAGTTTTCATACCTTTGAATAGTAATTATGCAGCATTTATAAACATTTGTTGGAAATGTTACTTAGCCTATGTTTAAACTGATAGATGGATAGAAAATAACCAGGGGGGTTATTTGAGGGTGCTGGAAAAATGACAAGCCCCTCTCACTTCATTCCCCAGCTGACCCATGTGTAAACCACTTCCAAGAGAAGCCAGGATTTAGTGGCTATGCTGAATATTATACAGCTTTTTAATACCTGGGACTTATTAAAGGAAACTGAGAGATTAATTTTATCAAATTTCATGGTTAGTTACCTAATTAAGCCTTAAAAAATAGAAAGGGCTAGTGAGCGTTTTCCTTTTGCCTTCAATATTTGACATTAGTAAACGTAATTTTTAGTGGTATGTAGCTAGATGATAACCCTGCTCTTCATCATTCTGCTACGCAGGTTTGTAAATATCTATATGGACTTCACTGAGCTGAAATAGCAACAATTCAGGAGCAATAGGATTTTTCTGAAATTGTAGTAAAAAACACCTTCCTCTTATCTAAAATGGCCTGTGGTATACAGGCACAATATGAAGGCTGTTACTGGTATTTCATAATGTAGTGAATTTTCAATTAAAAATTTAAGGAGAAACAACTAGTTAAATTAAGAAGGGTTAGCTCTATGAACCAGTGTTTCTACTGCTCCTCGGTGCACTCATGACTTTTTTAGGTTAGTGTTTTGAATGTGTGGATGACAGAAATGAGTTATGTGAAGATAAGCTCTTGTAAGGAAATCACTGTCATTCAGCAGCATCATCTGAGATGTCTAGCCTTGAGTCCCTGATTTGACAATACATTCAGTGGTCTCTTACATAATCCCAGTTCCTTTCTCATCTACATCAAGGGACGTTTCTCTCTGTTCTGGTAGCCTAATGACTGCTGAGCTGAGCTGCTTGGTGCCCATGTACACCTCCCGTGCTCTCATACACGCAGAGAGCACTTCACAGCTCAGTTTACTTCACTCGTGGTGAGTTCAGAAGAAGCTGTAAACAATGAAGTTTTCAAACTAATTTTGTCTCTGAAGATGCACTCATTTGTTAGCAAGAAAGAGATGTTCTTAAGATCTCTTTTTTGGAAAACCTGCGTCAATTGTCCACTTTATGCAATTTCTATTGAGAAAAGAGACCATTAGATGGGTGCATTTTTTTATACATGGAGACTGCAAAGAAAAGCAAGTTGAACCAAAAACGTATCTTTTTTCCTTCTTAATTTTTGATTGTCACTCTCCTCCCTAAATTTAGGAAAAATTAGGTTCCAGTAAAGGAAATATAGTGAAATTAGATGAAGTTGGCTGAAACCCAAGAGAGGTAAAGGAAATCTTATATATCTGTCTCTCCTGCTCTGAAAAATTCTATTTTTTGTGGAAGACAAGTCTCAACAATTTTTAATATCACTTTTTAAACAAGTGAAGTAAACGTACAATTAATGTGATTCTTTAGGCATCTGATAGCAAAGTATCTGCAAACTATTTAAGAATTGCATTCCACAGAAATAATACTGAGATTTATTCTGCACCTTTATGTGCCAGCGTTACCAATATTGTTATGATGAGATATTCTAGAAAGAAGGCGTGGGTTGCATGAACAAATTTTGTTGAGGCTTCTTGAATTACACACAGTGTCTTGCTTAAAACCTCCCTCAGTCCCCGGATTCCTCTTCACCTTTTGGGCTCTTCCTTTTTTACAAGTTTGAGAACTGATGCTTGTGCCTCTCCTCCGCAGAGCCCCATGTACCACAGAGCTGGTACCTGCTCTCGTGCCTTTCCTCGCACTGATGTCCAGGTGCTGCTCCAGCCCTCTGGTTTAACTGCTCCTCATCTTTCCTTTAGGCCCCATAAAAGCACATCCCAGCCTGTTTTTCCGTGGCCAGCCCAGGTTACAATCAGAGATTCACTCCTGGCTCTGCTCTCGCCTTCCTTGTGAAGCTCTGTAACAATTTGGGAGTGGGGAAGTGAAGTGGTATGGTTGTCCAAATAATCTTTATATGCTTGAAAGAATAGCCACTAGTATCTGATGCTGTGAGACAAATAAATTTCACAAATAAATAAAGATAAAGGACATTTAAAGAGTAAGCTCATTTTCATAAATCTATTCAGTCAAATGCTTTTATCATGTAAGTAGCCTCTGAAATTAGTGGCACAATAGAGCCTTTTAGTTCCCTGATTGTCACTTCTGCACTCTATGCAGCTTTACAGTTGCCAGTATATTTTGGATTTATGTGTTTGAATGTGATTTTTTTCTGATATAAACTGGTTTAAAAATTAAATATGGCACATGTTTAAGTTGTTATTTTGTAATGTATGTAACCCAAGAAATCTCCAAACATCTCAGGAATACCCAAACTATTTAGGGTCTGTAGAATGCACACTCCCTTTGGGGAGCTGGAAAGATCAGTAAGGTGACAATTAAAACAATGCTGTTTCATGTATGCACTGTACTATAAAGTGCAAATGTGACAATAAAATAAGGGTAGCTTCTTCTGTCAGCAAATGTTTTCTGTCTGATTGTAAATGTTCATATTGTGGTTTTGCATTAAGCAATTTACAATGAGACATATATATGAAATAACTTATACTTTCACAGTTGTAGTTCTGTTGGCATTTGGGGGTAATTTCTGTCATTTATGAGTAGCTGTGATAGGATAGTTACAGTTCAGGAGTTGGGATGGGGGGTGTGGTGTTTATATCCTTAGTAGAAACACTTTCCTTTTCCTTGAAAATGGAGTATCATTTTTTGAACACTGGAACTTTATATATTCATTATTATTAAAACTATATTTTTAATAAGCAATAAAATTAAAAATCACATGGAGGTGTGATATAGTATGTGAATTATATGCTGTCCACAGTCCTTCATAAGTGGCAGGGGTTCTTATCTACCAAGAACATCTTTTTGCTTGTTTAAAGTGTAGTGACAGTGATCTTGCCAGAATTATACAGCTAAGCCCAGGTGTTAGGTGGATTCTGGTCTGCATTAACAGATTAAAACACTGACAGATTTTTTGATAGCATTCGATTTTTCTCAGAGACAGTTTTGTCTAACCTGTATTCCCCTTCTTCCCAATTCTCTTTCAGATAGCGGTTCTGTGGATGAAAAGGTTTAAAATCACCTATTTGCTATAGGGATCATGTATTTTGTTGATGTTTGTTTGTGACTTATTTGACCTGTTTCGTTCCTTCATTTTAGTTGTGAAATCTGCATGGTTTTTTTCCCAGCTTTCCACTCTTTTGTTCTCCTTTGAGTGTATTGCAAATGTGTTGCATTTATCCACAGGGTAACCCTCACTGTTGTGCTTACCATAACTGCCAGCACAGGGGTCTGCTACTGTCAAACATGATTTCTGATTTTTGCCTCCAATTATCACCCACCCTGCCTACACGATAGGATTTAAAGGGAATGGTGCTGGGAAGCAATACCTTACCTTCCCATGGGTTCTTCCAGTGCGTGTCACTGAATGCTGAATGCTACCAAAACATTTCCCAAGGGAACACTTAGTCTAGCTTTGGCCTGGAGCTGACCCTGCTAAACATTTTCATATGTCTTACATGTTTGATGCAGTTAAATTCTGTCCAAAACTTACTAAAAGCAATCAAGTAACTGCACTTTTCTGGTCTCTATTAAAGGCTCGGATAGTAAGTGCAAGATCTTTGGATGCTTCCAAGCTTTATGCAGTCCAAGCATTTGCTGGGTAAGTAGAAATGCAACTGAGAATTTTGTTATTTAGATCTGCAAATTAGTCTTATAGAATTACAGTATTTTTTTCTTAAGTATTTTTGGCTTAAGAAATTGCATTATTTTAGAAGGAAGATAGTTTCATTGTGTATGTCTTCTTTTAATTTTTTTTAATTCCTTATTTTTTGAGAAATTAATACAGCAATTCAGATGCTGAGGTCGATTAGATAAGAGAATTTTTTTTACTTCTTTGCATATAAAATAAGTGTTCTTTGAAGCTGTAGTACAATTTTGTCTTCATTCTGGTAAAGGTGTAGTAATACAACGCCAACATTAGTGTATCACTGTAGTACTTGAGGTCTAAAAAGTCAAGGGAAAAGATCTTCCAGTGGCTGAGGGTGAATGTGGTAGAACCCTGTACATACTGTTTTGTTGTCTCCCAGTGAAGTTATCTTGCCACCAGTTCTAGGGATTCCTTCCTATTTTGAATACTTTTTTATTATTCAGTCTGGAAAGGTAAAGAAGTGAAAGCCTTTGGTAAAATCTATCAGTTATACTCGTTACCTAATTAAAAGGGGTATTATCCTGTTGCTGGTGCACTATGCAAGTACTTTTTACTATAATTGCAGTGTATTGCAAAGACAAGTTGATGAGATTAAATAAAGTTTGTGGGTTGCACACAAAAAGCAATCTCACAGATGTAAGGAGAACCTTTGCCATTGACAAGGACTGTACAGACTGAAGCTGCTCTTTTTATGCCCTCTCTTCCATTCACAGGTGAATAAATTCAATGTTGACTCCTCTGAGAATAAGCTGTTTGAATCCCTTGTGCAGGCATCCTGTAGCCACTGCATAGGACTGATTTAGATGGCTGACAGTAGCTCAATAATAGCTCACGTTTCTCGATTAAACCTTACTTGTTTTGCTGACAAAGTTTAGCCCTGTCCTCTGCTCTCTGCTGTCCACAGTATCTTCATTCAAATCTGTTTCACTAGGCCTCCCTGAAAAGTCATGCCATTTTCATTTAACTGCTCATTTAGGCAAAGAATGCTGTCATTTCAAAGAATTCTGTGGTTCTGTTTTAATCACACTTCCCACTCTACTCCTTCGTGCAAAAACTAATGCTAATTTCCAGGATCCCTCAGCCTTTTCACTGCCAGCACAAGCGACTGCCGTTGGCTGTGACTCCTTCTCCCTCTTACTCGCTCCAAAAGGCGTTGTCATGCTGGGGAGATTCCTTCCCTCACAACCACTGGTGCTTTGTCTGTACAGAAATATCTCAGTTGCCTCTCTTCTGCCCTGCTCCTTCCCCTGTCCTTGCACAGTGCTGTGAGCCCAGCTCATGCACCAGCACGGCCCGAGTCCATGGCAGGGACTGCAGCTCTCCATTCTCCGCACTGCTCCTCCCTGGGCCGCGTGAAATGAGAGAAAAGCCCGGGACGAGAAAGCGAAGGCAAAGACCAGAGATGGCTTTTCTGGGACTTCTCACGCAGCTTCTCTCTTAAAAGGCAGAAATGCCACCTTTCCTGGTTTTTCCATACCAATATCATCTAAGATCATCTTCATTCTATTTTTCTTCACTTTCTTGACGATGAGACACTTCCGAGCTCATTATTTCCGTATTTTTAAAAAGTGAAAGTAGGTCAGCTGGGGTTCTCATCATGTATATGGATCCTGGGTAGTACCATTTAACTTTTTCCAGAGACTTGCTGCTGTATTACTTTGCTGCTTGCCTAATGGTGAGTCAGAGACTGATAACTTTACCACATGGCCTAATCCATTCTGAAATTTGCTAACGATACACAGATGGTGCTGTGTGCAGATGATTACTCCTTTCCTTCAGTGGCATGTTCTCTATGGTAAAACAAATTTATTTTTCTTGGATTCTCTGACAAATTCAAATAGATTGCTGTTAGGTAGAACGTTTCCAGAAGCACCAAAAAATAGTCAATATGACAGGTTTTTTTCCTTGCCTTGAATGATAACTTTCATCAAATTATCATGATTCAACTTCATCATCTTCTGTGTCAAGTTATTGTTGGCTTATAATTGGAGGTAGGGAGGGGAGCAGAGAATTCGGTGTATAACCTACATTAACATGAAAATTCTTTTCCTTCCTGTGTTATTTCTTAATGATCAGTAAAAGGAGTTTAGTAAGAACCTCTGTTTTAGTCATATTTTTATGTTACAGAGCAAAATAAGAGATGGAAATAATTTTACAGATATTGCCTCTTTGTGAGCATAACGATGCCTTAAGGTTTATTTACTGCTGATGGAACTGCTCCTGAGTAGCAAAAAAGCCCTGAGTTTATTTCTAGGTCTCTGTACGTTTACTTTTCACAGCCTAAGAAATGTTATTTTATTTCTATCACACTTTTGCTGGGTTTGTAGCTATGTCTGGAAGTTGCAGTTTGGGTCTACTTCCATCTTCATGTTCTTGAAAAAGAATTCTAGTATCACAGCCCTGTATGGAAAAATGGTTGTGTGAAAATATAAAGGAATTGCATAAATAGACTATGAACTCCTTTTCCTTTCTTAGAGAATGGTGCAGGTGAATCAGAAGGAAGTAAAAATTTCTTCACTAATTTTAGTTATATCTCTTTTAACACAATAATTGTAACATGTATAAATAAAATTAGGGCTTTCCGATGATAAACTCTTCATTGTGAATGCAGTTTTTTCATACACAGAGATAGAGAGAAATATAAGAACTGAAAGGGGTATTTGAGGCAGTGCCAAACAGAAGGACCATGGAAAGGAAAATGTTGCATCTTGAAAAACATGATATCCCAGCTTTTCTGAGCATTTCCAGGTATCTCTGAATTAGAGCTGACAAGGAGTATAGCAATCTTCCAAAATCCTCTGTGGAAAAATTCAGGAGGATACCTGTGTTAGTTGTTTGGAAGAGTCAGAGAGAATGAGGCAAATTTGTTATCCAGATCAATATATACTCTTTTAAATTCTATTGGTGTGTCAGCCTGTTATTCTTTGAAGTGACTCCAAATTGTTCTTTGTTGTTGTTTCCAAGTTATCTGTGAGATCTGTCTGGGGTTTAATTGTGTGCTCAGTGAAAAAGCTCAAACCAGGCAAGAGAAGATAATGATGGTCACCATGGAATTATTTGAAAATGTGACAAGTTCTGTTTTCCACAGTCACATGGAGTTAGTTGAGATGTGGTTATGTATTTAGCGAGATAGTTTAAACTTTGTGTCAAATTCAATACAACGATATTCATTGACATCAATGATATTTAATATGCAATGTTGGGCTGCATCTCAACTACCAGATAGACAAGAAAAATTATGGAAGGCTATTCTCATAATTTCTAAATCAATAGTAAAAAGGTCTAGGAGGTGTTAAGCAACCTTTCAGCTACCCTGCTTTGCGTGAATGCCAGAAGAAAAAGCACCAAGAACAGTCTCACTGGTTTTCCATAAGAACTGGGGCACTTGCCTTTAGCTGGTAACTGCTGATTTTGATTTTTAACTGTAAATAGAGATATTATAGGCAGTTCTTAAGGATGTAGGCTTTTAAGCTCCGTGGTTTTATTTTCTTCTTTGCCTTTTTACCTTCTGCAGTCGTGGACTGTATGGGATTGACAGCATGCCAGACCTGCGCAGGAAGAAATCTTTCCCCATTGTTCGAGACGTGGTGAGCAACCTCTGACAGCGTTGATTCTTTTGCCAGTTGTGTGGGTCTTTCTCGTGGTTACTGTTGTGCACCTGAGTGACAGTTTGCAACAATTGTTGTATGGAAAAAAGGTGTCTTGAGAGAATGGACTGAGGCCACTAAAAGTCAATGAGGCAGTTGTTGAAATGTGCTAGATGAGTCTGAATATCTCATTGGATATTTAGGTATTACTTTGGCAGTCAAGGGAATTTCATGCAATAATAATCTCATTTTCTCAAGGATAGATGCTATTGAGTGTTTGGGATACTGATTCACTTGATTTATTTTGATACTGAAACATCCTTTTAAAAAGCAGCCCTTTTTCACTATGAATATTTTAAAGATTCATGCCTACTTTTGGTACAAGATGAGGTATCAGGGTTTTTAACAGTCATTGTAAACAATAATAAGTTAGGAAAATAAACTTCAAACTGGAAAAGAAGGGCAGTTCCTTTGAGATTTATTCTGACTTCCAGTCTAAGCAAGATTAAGTAGAGTCTCTCTGCTCTGAAGAATTTCAAGTGCTATTCACATTTCTCTTTTCTGGTAGTGTAGAATTCATAGTTCAATAAAATCCGTATTTAGTCTCTGATGGTAGTGAGCCCCCAAACCAGTTTCTCATTGTAAAGAAATGATGGCGTGTTAGGCTAAGTAAATGATTTCTGTGGTTGCTATTAAAAGGTCATCCTTGGCCAAATTACTGCTCAGTGATTTCTCAGTTACTGTGCTGAGTTACTTTGTGGTGATCACCATGCTGGGCAGTCAGGAAGAGCAAGCAGTAGAGCAGAACTCCTTCTGAAATTGATGAGAAGTTACAATGTACAATACAGTAGAGCCTGCAGTCATTAAAACCATATTTTTGACAGCAACCACTCCACTATCAGTTGTATTAAACATGAGTATAATCTGCTGTCCTGCTATGACACTTCTCTGCATGTTACATGGCACTCTACTTTATTCTTAATTGTTGGAACTGCTTACAGAAAGGTATAGCTCAGAATACATTAAGACATCAAAATAAATGTAAATGATCCTTTTTTTATGCTTACTTATGACTTTCAGAAAAATAGAAATAATATTGCTAGAAGTGAGTGCTAGACTCTTGATGCTGACCAAAAAAAATATAATTTCTTTGTTGCAATAAATCTGACAAATTATTAATATTCTTTATAATTTCTTTCCTATCTTGTCTGGATTTTTCAGGCTATGGTGAGTACTTTTGATAAATGTTCTGAATTATCATAATAACTGTTACGGATTCCATTGACATCATATTTTATTATGAACTTCTATTGGGAAATTAAAAAATTATTTTATGACAAAGAATTTAATCATAAGGGAAGTGGTGCCTTGCATGAATGTGTTGTCCTCTGCATCATGTATACCGGTATTATTAGAAAAAGTTTATGTTAAAAACGTTTCTGTATATTCCAAATACCTTTTCTAATGATACAAGCACAATGTTTAGGACTCGAGCATGAAGCTTCCCCTGTGGTACTGGAAAGTCCTAGACACCTAGAGAGAGAGAAGTTGAAAGGCCTTGAGCATAAGGGAGACTGATTTATTTTAAATCCTGTATCAGGGAGCTGCAAAACAAATTAAAAATTAAACAGACAATGGTCTGCTTTATCATCTTCTCTTATTGTTTAGGGGTTTTGATGGGTTTTTTGGTTTTTATAAATTAGTTCATATATTCATGATTCAACAGTACTTAAGGTCTTCACGCTCTGCAGGTCAAATTTTCACATAAGGAAAGACATGAGGCCTTTTGGGTTAGAGCCTGAGTGGAGGTGGGACTACAACCAGGGAGAGAAATATCAGTTATTACAATGGAGCTTAGAAGTTTTTAACTCACAGTGGCCAAATAGGTCTGGTGAAGTGCCCAGGCAGAGCCAAAGGTAACTTTGATTTACTGGCTTTGCTTCTGTTAATCTCTGTCATCATTTTGAGTGTTACGAAGACTCTACAAAATTCCTGTGCTTATTCAATTTAAAGGTGACTTTATAGTGTGTAATCATTGTAATCAGGCAAATTTCTTCTTTTGATCATTCAAGAATGTATTGCTCCTTGGCTTTATTATTTGATTATAAGAACACAAGAATAATTTGTGAACCTGCTGCTGTTGTAAAGCAGTCTGTTGAAGGGAACACCAGATGAAACAGCTGCCTGTTCCAGCTGAAATGATAATGCACTGAAACTAGTTTTCTGTAAGTGTCTCTGCACCAGAAACATTTATAGAGGCTGGAATTCAAATATGGTAATTTAAAGATTCATATAAAGAAGAGATTCATTTAAATTGCAGATGTCATATTGTCTGCTTTTGTATGTTGTCAGCTAAATACCTGGACTATTTTACATTAATTCTGTGATCAGCAGTCTTTTCTTAACTTCTTTAATCACTGATAGGCAAATTCAGTTATATTCATAATAAAAAATGTTCATACATTAAGTAGATAAATAATAAAATAATAAGTATTTGCATATTTGTGAGGGCTTTTTTAATTCTACTCAATGGAAATCATAAAAATAGAATTGTCTTTGAGGCCGCACAGATCATGCTTTTGTGTCTGTGTTACAAATATGGAGAAAAAGAAAATGGTATTACAGTTAAGTCCAGTAATGATTATGTAGTGGAGCTGAATTGTCATTTTTTCTGCATCTGTGTTCTGGGCTTAATACAGCAGTTTTGCTGAATATTTCAGGGTTAGACATCAACTCTTTTAACAGAAAAATTATGGGACAGGGCTAAGTAATTTCACTCAGTACCCTACTTCCTTGCAAGTTATTTTTTCCCTCCTTCCTACCCCCTCTACCCCAGCACCCCAAGAAACAGATTACAAATCTGTCTTCCAAAATAATGAACTTGAGATCCCTAGAGTGATATACCTGTAGTTGCTCAAAAAGAACCAGTTCTGAAATTGTGCAGGTTTTAAATGCTGAAAACAGTGACATTTTTGTCACATTCACCTCTAGTGGGTAACTTTTACATCACATTAAAAGTAATATTAGCATTTTTAACGTGATAAAAAAGTTTTGTCTTCAACTTTTTTTCCCTGCTGATAGCAGTCTGTAGATTTTTTTTAAAGGAAAAAGGAAAAGATGATCAAGAAAACGGAAACCCTCTGTAAAAGCAGAGGAATGAGTATTGCATGGCACAGCCAGCAGTCGTGAGCAGTCACGTTAGCTAATTGTTCCTCTGTGCTGTTTTAGCTGTGCAAGACACAGCTTGCTTATTTCCTTGTGACAGAGGACTTCTTTCTTTTTTTTTCCCCCAAAACAGTTGATCATTTAACATGTAATTGTAGCTTGAGTCCAATTTGCTTTTACTTACAGTTACCATTTTTCAATGGTTTTGCTAGAATGACTTCTAATTATATTAATTTATTTATTTAAGCTGCTCAGGCAAATTTGGAGGTAATAAATTAAACAGTGTAGATACAAGTTATTAGGTAATCTAGAAGGCCTTGAGCATAAAGGAGACTAATTTCTTTTAAATCCTATATCAGGGAGTTGCACAACAAATTAAAAATTAAATAGCTAATGGTCTGCTTTATCATCTTCTCTTATTGTTTGGGGGTTTTGCTAGGTTTTTTGGGTTTTTAAATTTTAGGGCTTATTCATGATTCAACAGTACTTAAGGCCTGTGTGCTCTGCAGGCCAACTTTTACATAAGGAAAGACATGAGGACTTCTGGGGTTCCAGCTGATCAGCTGCACCCACCTTTCCCTCTCACTGCTGCTTAAAAACAGAGGCAATAGGGGGAGAGGTTTTCTCATTACATTCATACCCTGTCATCTTGTTTCCCACAGATAAATCTGGCAGCTTTTCCCCTTTCCCTTTCCAGAATGCCCACTCCTTGTTTCATTCCACACTTAAGGAGTGACACTGCTATGTGTTCAGTGCTTCATGCTGTTGAATTCTCACCAACTGCACTGTTTCAGCACAGAAGCAGTTTATGGGCTTTCTCTTGTAGATGCAGTTTGTTCTGACATTGGTACATAAATGGAAATAATCCATGTGGGTTTGTATTTTTTTTACTAAAATCCCTGTAAATTTAATCCATATGACTTAAATTTACTGGTTTATCACAAATCCCTCTAGATATCACTTTCTTCCAACATGACAAACACTTCATTAAGAACAGCCTAATTATCTGTTTCCTGTCCGGTTTTGTTATTTTATATAGGGCACTGTACTATAACTTCAGGCACATTTCTGATTAAGGAGCAAAATAGTAAAGCTCCGTGATTCCAAGGGCTCCCGTTGGGAGAACTGGGCTTGAAGGGCACTTGAGAGGGTCAAAATTGCTTCCCCATTTTCTTTTTTCTCACAGGAAATAGCATCTGTTTATTGACTTCCAGTGAGAGCATGAAAGTGCAGTTCTGCTGGCTCATTTTGTGTGGTGTGTTGCTGGAGGACACAGCACAGCAGCAGTCACTGCCCTATATCTGAGGTTCATGTTCTCACGCCCTCGGTGCTCCTGTCCTGCCGGGCCGTTCGCGTTGCTCCGTTGCTTGGAACGGCCAGGATGGTGGGACTGAGACCTAAAAGGGTCAGATCCCTTCCTAAGTGTAAAGGACGTGAAGGACAGAGGTCAAAACTATAAAACCAGCATAGTGCAGGCAAGTAAATGTGCGTGGGTGCTTGGCAAGGCTTTGAGAAAATCCTGTGCTTCAAGAGGGATCAAAAGATCCGTGCTTTTAAAGTACACTGTTTTAAAAGCCAGAAGGCTCCTGATTATGAGAATTGTTTCTTTTCCAGCTAATTATATAGAAGCATTTTTACTTGCCGTTTTTAACTTTGATATAAGGGTCCTGTAGTGTTGGGTTTTGTCACAAAAAGTATGAAAAAACCAAGTCTGAACACTGTTTAATCTTTCCTGTGACTTTGTCAATCTCACTGGCACACACCCATGGAATTTCCCATATTCATGGAAATAGAATGAAAGGATGCTCACAGAGAAGTAAACACAGTTATTTACTTAATAATAACAGAATAGAAATTCTGATAGCATAGAGCTGGTACATTGCTGAGTTTAAAAGAGAAAAATAAAGGGAGGGTTCTTTGTAGAGATGAATCAAATACTACTAAGCCAAGGATGATTTCTTACCCTATAATTGGTTTCACAAGATTAATAATTCTGTGTCAGTCTGCAAGCTTAATTATTATCAAGAGAAACTTATTGAAAATTGGTTCAGGGAAAGTGAACATTTAAAATTAAAATTGAACGGTCTTATAAATAAATAAATAGAAATCCATTTAAAATATGTCAGTGATTAAAATTATATAATTGGAAGAAATTAGAATTGTCTCGTCATCCAGAGATTAACGATGCAGTTCCTTTGCTGATGCAAGCCTAAATTGCTTCTGGCCCAGTATGTATTTCACAAAAATGTCCCATGCAAAGTATCATTTAAACTTGTGCTGTAATAGTTCTGTAAGGATGGACTACAGAGACCCACTTCACAGTTAGGTGAAAATCTGTATCCTCACAACAAAGGCAACAACAACAGACTTAGGTTTAGTGGGTGGTGTAATGGAGCCACACACTGCTAGACTGCGAGGGCAGCAGGCATGACAAAGCAGATAGTGGATGGCAGAAGAGCAGAGATAAAGCACGAGTGTACAAACACCCTGGGAGTGATTTAGAATAAGAGGAAGGAAGAATGAAAACATCACTGCAGGTGACTACGGTAATATACCAGTGTTATGGCTGATATTTTGCACAGTGGAATAAATCTTACCTGTTTCTGTCAGTCCAAAGGGATTCCTGAGAGCAGAAGTGAAATTCAGATTTGAAGTACTATTTGTAAATCGCGCAGAACTCATTTCCCCAGGGGCCTTTCTCATCGTTATACTCGCTAGTTCATCCTCAAGGACCCAGTTAAATTTCTGGGGTGTTGCAGTAAGGAATATAAATTTTCCTTGTTTATTGTATATTAAAATTACTTTATTTTCAGTCCCTTTGTATGTACCATACTAGAGCAAAGGAGTTTATCCCTAGAGCCAAGTGCCTTGTCTTCAGAACCGGAAGCTGTCCGTATACCAATAACATGATGTGGCAAAATGAGGGCATACAGACACAGAGTTCTGGTTTCTTTTCCTGTCTCAAATAACCAGTGTATTTCTCCATACATATCCATAGTATTAAATTAATACTGTCTTTAAGGAAAATAATACTTTAAGCTTTCTCAAGGTCTTTTTATTTAAGACAAGTAGCATTTTATATACATGCACGCAGTTTAAAAATGCTCAGTGAGTTACAAAAATTATCCAGACTGACAACTTGAACCATGAGACTACTGCAAAATGATCTCCCATGTTGCTGCAGGCACAGTCAGCTTCCAAATTAGGGCAGGATGCCTATTCTTGTACCACGTTAATTTGGTTGGCAAAGTGGAAAAACAGTGACAGGCTGTGGTTTAAAAAAACGGAGTCACAAACCTCTGAATAACAGGTTTTGTGCTAGAAATGGCAGTTCAGCTGGGCACTGCTGAAAGAAACAGGAACGAAGATGGGAAGTGTTCCTGCGTTATGTCGTGAAACCTTAAAATTTGAGAGCTGCAAGCATTAACTAAAAGTTTTTATATCTTCTACTGTTTGTTTACATCCAGTAGCATAATCAAGTACTATGTGCCTTCCATTAGATTCAGCAGCTGGTGTTGCTTGTATAATTGGAAACTCTTTTGCGTTTGCCTTAAACAGACACTTGCAGCTCGAAAATCTGGTATTTCCATGGCCATGCTCATCCGGACCTCCATAAACACTGATGAAATGGTAAGTGTTTTCAGTGGCAGCTTTAAGTCTTTTAAATAACAGAGAAATTTTTGTTCAAAGATCTCTAAAAATTATTTCAGCCTTACAAACTCCAAACTGGATGAAAGTGAGTGTATTCCATTTATTGTGTGGGAACTTCCAGGGAACTTGAGCAGAATTTCCTGCCTGATCCACAGCAGCAAGAGCAGGTTTGCCTCTGCTGATTCACATCCATGATGGTTAAAAGGGTCTAAGCAAGAAACCTCTGATTTACAAAACAGTTATTTGGGGAAGCCTTTTATCTTTAATTGTCCAACTGTACCATGTTTACCTGCAGTCTTTCATCATCTTTCTTTCCTCACCACACTGTGAGTGCAGTTAGAATGACAGGACTCTGCAAGATGGGATTCTTTGTCATCATTTTTTCCCAGTCCTTATAGATGGCTGGAATACCATTTGATTTTTTTTTAATGTAGCTCATGCTAATAAGATATGTGATTCTAGAAGAAATATTTAATTTATACAAGAGGTGGCCACATGAATCTTGAAAAAACATATTGTCATAGCTAGCAAAATGTGGTTTTCCATTACTGGAATGGAATGAGTTGTGGTTTTCCATTACTGATTTCACTTAGATTTAGCAAAAGAAATTTTTTTGCAAAACATTACAGGTGCTTTCCTTCAGGAATATTTAAAGTGTGATCTGAGAAGATTTTTATGACTGAATTAAGAAAAAGCAATAATTTGAAGAAATACAGACCCATTTTTTGTTCCTCAAATTGCTAGTGCATACATCACCTTCTAAAATACATTCTATTCTGAAGAAAGAGGAAGAGTTGTGTTTTTCTTACACTGTTGTTGAGGTCCACAGCAGGAGAATGGGAGAACAGGAAGTACTGACAGCTGTTCTGGGAACTGGAACACAGAAAATCCTACCTGGTTTATTGTGAACTTTTGTGCTTATATGGTAATCACAGAGTTATGATTTGGTGGTGCTCGGGGTTGCTGAGGTAGAAAACTGCTGCTGTTTGAAATGTTCCTCCAGTAGGGGTAGTAGTTATTTTCTTCTGCCATCTCAAAATAGCAACAAAGGTCGATAGAATGGAGAACTACGGGGTCTTTAGAAGTTCATGGCTGAGGGAAAATCATAGAGAAAAAATTATGGCATCCAAGTGGTACAAAATAAAGACTTTTTTCATCTTTGTTATAGTTTGTAGAAAAAACCTGAGTTCAGTAAATGACCCTAAAAACCTCCATATACTTTACTAAAAGATGTTTACTAAATAAACAACATTATGTATTACTACCTTTTCTAACACAAAATACAGATTCAACTATTTACTTTAATGCCTTCTCTCAAATGAAAACTACCAGGCTCTGACTTTGAAGGGCTAAAGCTGCAAGTTTTGGAGATAATACTGATTGCCAGCAAATGCAGGACAAGAAAGAATTTGGACCGCAGTTACAGATTCTTACATAAATGGTCCTGTTCAGGAGGAAAAAAGAAGGCAGCAAATCCCAGTGAACAGCTCAGTGCAAACATGTCTCCAATGCTTGCCATCAGCCAGACAAACTACTGAACTCTGGTTCAGGAAAAGCAGAAAGGAAAAATTAATTTGAATGTATTTTTATGCCTTTTTACTCTTAGGCCTCCATTTGAACCATGCCATGTGAAAAACTGTGTACCAGAAATAGTTATTTCTTGAGAAATCTTGAAATAAAAATGTACGCCCAAAGGGAGACAGCAAATGTCATTTAGACACACGGAAGCTCATCTGATGAGAAAATGTGAAAAGCTAATTCAGAGAGGAGGTGAATAAGAGAAGCCAGTCCTGTGCCAGCCCTCACTGCACATAGCAAAGGGCAGGGAGTGCTCCTGCACAGATAAATGTAAGGGTACAGCCAGTAAAGCCTCCTGCAAGGTATTTAAACCAAGGGAAAGGCACTACTTTTCTCCTTGGTCTCTAAGTAGCCAGCCAAACTTAATAACCTGGGGCATCATTACACTGGGTAGAGCAAGGTTTGAAAACAAAAAGGACAGACATTTTCAGGCATAAAAGAATTCTCCAGATACTCTCCACAAAATGAAGATGTGAAGTGCAGATGAAGAAATGGAGTCACCAATAAGAGTTAAAGTTAAAAAATCCCCTTTGGGCAAGTTACTCCTCTGATTAAGGCTTTTCCTAGGTTTTACCCTTCCTCAACTTCTTCTGGAGGGAATATTAGTGACTCTGGTGGGCGTGTGGGTTATTTGGCTGATGAGATTCAGTATGAAAATTCTTTGAACTAATGCCTTTTATTAAAACTCAAGTGCTACCTACTCAAAGAATGACACCCTGAGGGTCAAGGCTTTGAGCTTTGCCACCTGTCGCTGCTGTCCTGGTACAACACACGGGACACAGTGAGTTTGTACGTTCTCAAGCACAGATCCAAAGGCGTTTTAGCAGTGTAAAACTTAGATATCTGCTTTCATTTGAGCACCCACTTAATTGCTTTGTTGAACAAAGAGCTGCAAGTTTTTGAAAACAATACATCAATGACATGGAAAAGTATCTTTAGTGGTATATGACAGAAGTAAATTTCCCCTCAGAGGATAAGCAGATAACTAAATAATTCTCCTATATATTAGGAGAAACCAGTTATTCGTTTTGTAGTTAGATTGGAAGTTATTAGTGCCGTGTTGCTATGGTCTGTAATTCACATAACAGAAACATTTAAACAGAGAAGAGTAATAGGAATGAAAGCCTCTAGACAGTAAGAGAAATAAAATTCTTTGCAATTTGCCTTATTAACAACAGGGGAAAGAACACATTCAGCAGCAAAACCAATCTACAAATTGTGTCTTTCAGCTGAAAACTTCATTTACCCTCAAATGTTTATTTGAAGGCCTGTTGAGCTCTGCTATTTCATTTCTTACTGAGATTTCAGGAAAAGATAAAAGTTACTGGCAAAATTCTGGAAGTATTTATAATGTGAGAAAACCTTGAAGCTGAACAGGGTGGTCGGGCAGGATTTGTTCTGAGGCTGCATGAGCTCAGGAGAGGCAGAGTGTAATCGGCCGTTTCTGAGAAACATGATTCCTCAGCAGCATGTATAAATTCACTTTAGGTTGTTTTGAAGTTTTCTTTCTGGTTCCTGTAACACGGAAGGCCAAAGTGGAGAAATGTACAAAAAGGAGTTCTCCAGAGTTAGGTGGCATTTCTGTCACAGTCCTCTTAAAGCCTGCCAAATCAAACCGGGGCACACCTTTGCTTGCTTTCAGGGAAGCTGTTAGGATGGCCTAAGAAGCACCCTGGAGAGCAGTTCAGTGTTTGTTTTAGTCTCTGCTGCTGTATCAGGTCTTTTTTCTTAGTTTGGTTCTACGATGTTCTCAGAAGTGCTCGGATCAGATGTCCATGGAGCGTCTCACCATGGATCTTTGGCCAGGCTCCACAGGGTGGATATTGTGTTCAGCAGTAACTAGTAACTTCAATAAGAGCTGTTGCAGCCTAAGCTACCTAACATTTGGGTTTGTTATTTTTAGTGCTTGACCCTGTGAATCAGTGGATTTATGGCTACATGGTACAGGTTTTCCCACGGTAGCAAAAGTCCTTTAATTGATGACTGTGCAACTCTATGCAGATACTCACACAAAAACAATATTTGATTTTTGTCAGACAATCTATTATTAGCAGAATATCTCACAAGTTTGAGTAGAGATGCAGGTACATAAAACCAAGAATATGTCAGCATATTTTTAGACAGGTTAGTATCTTGCATTTGGCCTACAATTGCCATAGCTGAATCTTAAAGATAAGGGAGTGTTAACAAATGCTTAACTGAATAAGTCTGCCTTGCTTCCTGTACTGTCAGAACCATGGCAGTGATGTTAAAGCACAAATAGACAAACCACACAAATTCCAAAATGTTGTTTCCTTGCTACAGCTGTATAGCCAGCATTAGAGCTGCCTTGCAATAATCCCACACCAGAGGAAAACATGGTAAGACAGACTTTCAGAAATATCTCACTGTGATACTGTTTTTAATATGGTTTCTTCTTTCTAAAAGAAACAATTATTCATTTATAAGGAAATGGATCTAGAACTTCTAACACATTCCTGGCAGTCAGGCGTGCGTTTAGTGAACACCCACCCCCGAAAAAACCACAACCAACCTAAGCTCCTGTTTTTGTGTGGTGCCAAGTTATGCCCTACAGGCTGCTGAGCTCTTACTCCCAAGAAATTGCCTGGACCTGGAAGATCTGGGTGCCTGAATAAGAGATCAAATAAACAAACCAGCCCATTGCACCCACATAAGGCAATGTCTTATCTGCAAAACTACAGGGACTGCTTTTTCATCTTACCAACCACTAAGGAGCTGAGATTTAGGTTGTTACAGTACTAATCAATAAATAGCCAATAATTGTTCTTGTAGCAGAACCTAGTCATGGTTTGTAAACTGAAAAAGCCCAAGAAATGGGTTTGGATTTTTGAGAGTATGGATCATTCTTGTCTGTAGTAAAAAGCAACTTGATGCTTAAAAACGAAGTAGTGAGATGCTATTATAGGAATACAGATAAAATGGAACCCTACAATTGGCTTACTTTTATTTGATGAGATTGTATAGACACCAAGTAATAAAGAATGGTGTTGTATATAATCAAAAGGCATTCTGTGCAGTGTGCCTAAGTTCCTATAGGAAGTAATTAAATATTCAGAATTAATGTTAGGTAGCTACTTAAAATACCCCAATAAATGTAATGCTGGTGATTTTTTTTACTTCTGCCTTAAACTATATATAAGATATATATATAAGACTTTGTGTTGACTAACTTGATTCCAGCTTTACTCTGCTGTTTGTGTAATCAGACAAAACAGTCATCCAGAGTTCTTTTGTCTTCAAAGTGTAAAGTAAATGAGTAAATCAGCATTTTGTGAATTAGTTCATACTTCTATGTGTATTCTGGTATTTTGTAACAGTTTAAGTGTAAATGGCATGTGGTTTAGAAACAGATCACTTGTGTTAAACAACACACCTGAAGTATTTCTTTTTCTTACCCAACAGAAAATACATGTCTTCAAGAAGACACTGCAGGCTTTGATCTATCCAATATCATCAACTACACCTCATAACTTTGAAGTTTGGACAGCTACAACTCCCACATACTGTTATGAATGTGAAGGCCTCCTTTGGGGCATAGCCAGACAAGGCATGAGATGCACTGAATGTGGTGTCAAATGCCACGAGAAGTGCCAAGACCTCCTAAATGCTGACTGTTTGCAGAGTGAGTACTCCATGACAGCTGAAGTTGTATTAGCTCACATCTTTTGGTTTTGTGTGTGCAGCTACATCCTGAAATGAAGGAGCAGATCACCCAAAATCAGTAGTGTTGATGTTCATCAGTTGAGAAGTGAGCCAGAAACTTTATGGAATACCTACTCTTGGTTTTGCTTTTGTCCTTGAAACCTGTCAAATGTTGCTGGGCATTTACAAAATAATGCTTGGTAACATCAGTAAATTATTTACTTTCCACTGCCTATGGCGGCATCTGGAGCAATTTATTACTTGATATAAACACTCTTTGTTTTACTTAAGTCAAAACACAAAAAATGTCAAAGGAAATATTAAAAAATTCCTTCTACTTATTGTAGTCATATTGATGTGCTGTATAATAGACAAAAATATGGAACAGTGAGCAGGATCTTTTCCCTTCAAAATACTAAACCCTATATGCATAAAGGGAAAAGACCATTAATCAGTGAGCCATTTGGCACTAAAATTATGGCAAAACAACCTTTGCTTTGTTTTTTCCTTGCCCTTGCTTGGCTTGGTTCCGGCCACCATGCATTCTCCTGTGAAACTTCATCAGGGGTATTTAAATGATTCTTAAATTACAACACAATCATTATATGAGATTCTAAGCAATAGAAAATCAAGACCTGCAGATTTTCTGATATTCTGATTTTGGAATGGAATGGGCTTTCATTACTCTGGGGTTGTGCAACACTGTTCACTGTTGATATGTTCCAGAGCTTCTACATGTAGGAAAACTACACAGATATTTCACTCAGTTCTTCTTTCTTCTCACTGTGTTCTCTGTGTGAGGAGCTGTCACGAGGGATGGATGCTCAAGGTTTGTACTGGTCAGGAACTAATTAAAATTTCCCAGAGCAGCTGACCCCATGGAGAATAAATCAGCGATGAACTGCGTTTAATCGTGATTCTGCACTGTGATTGAAACTGGGCTGTTGTCTCCTGGCCCATACCACCAGCCCAAAAAAACCACATTAAAAATGGTTCAGAGCACCATGATGCCTTTGATGAATTTTTAGAGATATACATGAATGATAAGTCTGAGAACATGCAAAAAATAAATAGGATTGGGAGTCATCTGTAGTATGAGCAGTTTGGAAACACTGAACAACTGAGTCTTGAATGAGCAAAACCTCTAGAAGGTAAACTGCAGATAAAATGTTTAACCTGCCTAAGGGATCCCACTCTTCTCATTAGTATGCAAATGTTTCTGAGCCTTCTGTCATATTTTTTGCAACAGGTTGGTTTTTCAGTGTTCATAGTATACTACTTTGAAAATGACATTCATGTTCTTTGTTTTCCATTGAAAAAATCAAATGACCAATTGGTTAAATCTCTGTTTCTGAGAAAGCTGATGACACTAACAGTATCATAAAATGAAATGTAGTTATTTTTATCAAGTCATCCTTTTGCCCATCTCATAATCACTAGGATGTACTGGCTTCCAAACTTCTGTGATTTTTTTTTTTTTAATATATAATGATTGCTAATGTAGGTTGTAGAAATGAATTCACATCTCAAGATCTTTGGGGTCAATATATAAACTTGTTCTAAATTAGATTTAGAAAAAAAAAGTAACACTTTCATTAGATCTCTCATCTTCAATAAGATAGCCCTTTCTAGTACTAGGTGCAATATTAAATTAGAATTGATTTCAATCACGTCGAGTTTGAATCAGTCCCTAGAGCAAAAGGAGCTTGTTAACTTCCTGTGCAATGCAAGTTGCACTATTGTCTTAACTAGTTTGATCAATACTGCATGAAAAGAGTTGTTGATAGACAGCAGTAAAGGTTGTCAGCAATAGAGGATGTAAAACTAGTTGTAATAAATGAGTATAGAGATATTTACTTAAAGGAAGCTGGTTTTTTAATGCATATTTCAGTTTTATCTATGCTGTCTCAAAAATCAGCAAGGTTTCTAACAGGAGCACGTTATTGCCACCCAGATTGCTCCTGTGGTTTATCATCCAGTTACGATGCTGCATTCCTACCTTCTAAGGAGGAGCATAAAATAAGAGAAAATGAAAAAAAGTTCCCTCCTGCATCTTCTAAGAACGACCTGTCGTGCTTTCCAGGCAGCTCAGCACTTTTGTAATAAAATCACTAGAGAATTTTTTAACTGGTATTTTTTTTTTCATGGTAGCACATAATTCTATTTCTACTTATTCCTAATTTTTCAGTCTGGAAAGTCTTTAATCACTAGAATTTCGGTCTTCCACATTCAAAAAGATTAGGTGCTCTGGCCAAGAGATTTTAAAGATTTCTCAAGATTAGTTGTGGAAAACACCTTGAAGAAGCCACATAATTCAGCCTTTTGGCAGTCTGGGATCACTGATACCTGGTATTTCAACCCTCACTTTTCCAATCTTGTAGCATTATGCCTTCCTACTTTACATCTCTCTCCAAAAAGACATCAGTTGCCCCCCAGTGTGCTAAGAAACCTTCAGACACACTGAAAACTGAAGAAAACCAAGCATATGCTATTTGATTTGTAAGGCTTCACTGAAGTCTTATGCTGAAAGATGACCCTTTCCAGCTCTAAAGAGTTGATAATTTCTTCTTTAGCCATTGCAAACTGAGTGCCTCAACAAAAACTGCTTCAGAGGAACATATTGGTGTTTGATGGTTTTGTATAGAAGGAACCCTGCGCTTCCTCAGTGTTGAAATATCTGAATATAATTGCATAGCAAGTTGTTCAACATTATTTTGTTTCGATTTTACTATTCCTTTAAAGGGAAAAGTAATAACTTTAATCCTCCCAGGATTTGAGGGTGGCTAGTTGGATGATGTTTTTTGGAAGAATGAAGTGCTTACTGCTGCTAATGATAATGAATCTGACATTCAGTGCCACAAACCTTTGAGTAGTATTTAATATGAGCCAAAATTCAGCAATGCCTGTAGCAAGTGGCAGTGTGTCATTGATTATAAATTTTTTAGTATTTTTTATCTTGCTTTATATATTAATCTTGTCAAGAGTTGAAATAGCCTGTTTAGCACTGCAGGAATTTAAATTTTTGCTTCCTACATTTGTAATACCATTCTGATCATCAGCTGCAAGACTGATTTTTTTGGGGGGGGGGCGTTTCAAGAGCGTATTGAGAGACATTGATCAGAAACCTTTTCCTCTAACAGACAAAGGACATTTTGTAAGGATGAAGTTCACTTTGTTTTTTAAAGGGCCTCTGAGATCAGTTAGAACTGTTAGAGAAATCTCTCCAGAGCACTTCTGAAAAGAACTGTGAATAAAATCTGCAACAACTTGGTCTCCTTAAAATCTTTTTTTTTTTTTTTATTTAAACCAATAAACGTGGTGGTTTTGATGTCCCAAACAAATTACCTGAGCATTTTCTGCCTGACAATGCCACCACAGGCTAACACAGTCCAGAAGTATTCTCACGTAGATAATATCCCTTGATCTCTTCTACCACCCTTCATCTACTTACTGAAATTAGCAGTAATGACCATTTTACTGGAGGGGGGAACCTGTCTGTTCCATACCTGTGATGTATTATTTTCTTTGGTGGTCTCTCTTTTCCAAAAAGTCTGTAAGTTTAGTACCACCCAAGCACAGGTGTGGTGTCTAATGATTGCATTTTGAGATCCCAAATTTGTGCCTTACTGCCCAGTTCACATGTTGAGATGTTTTCACAGTATTGATGAGCACTGAATAGTATTGATTTAATTAATATTTTTAGGTATAACACATAATGCTGATGGAAACTAAGTATTAACCCCTCATGTTAAACTAAATCAACTGATAATTTTAGATATCACAAAGAATATATATGAGGTATTATTCAGGTGAAACAAAGATCCTCCTTCAGATCCTGCTGTACCAAGAGTTGACTGAAGACCCTAGAGAGAAAAAAGAACAAAGTTAATTTTCAATAACAATGGTGACCTTTTCTCTCATTTCAGGAGCAGCTGAGAAAAGCTCCAAACACGGTGCAGAAGACAAAACACAGAATATTATTAGTGCTATGAAGGAAAGAATGAAGATTAGAGAGAAAAATAGACCAGAGGTGTTTGAGGTGATCCAGGAAATGTTTAATATTTCTAAAGAAGATTTTGTACAATATACAAAAGCAGCGAAACAAAGTGTTTTGGATGGAACGTCCAAATGGTCAGCAAAAATAACTATCACAGGTAATTTTCTTTTGTTCTAAGAGCTCTTTCGTTCCTATTCCCCTGGTTTAGGAACAAGATTTTTTTATAAGTAGAGCTGGACTGTGTGTTCAATTGCATACTTGGTGCATCTACAAAGAGCTGAACTTATAGGATGCCACCTGCAAGAGTTGAGTTTTAAGTTGCCAAAACTACTTTATATTCTACTGCTCTAGGAAGGAAGATGAGTAGAAATAATCTGTCTCCTCTATCTCCTACCAGTATCTCCTGGACTAATGATGAGCTTCTTGCCACCAACTGCAAGAGTTAAAGTTCACCAAAAAATAGGCTTTGAGTGACTAAAAATGCACTTGAGCTTGCAATTCCAGATCCCGTTGGTTTGAAACTTCTTATCTGTTCGTGTTGCTTGACTAGGGGTGTGTTCCATTTTAGTGATGCTGATGCTGCATAATTCTGCTCACTCCAAACATATTCCAGATGGCTTCCAATTGCATTAACCTGGTTGCTCATTAAGATTTCCAGGTCCTCTGACTTCCGACATTTCAGTTGTTGAATTAAAACCTTAGCACGAATGGAGGTTATTTTGAAGGTTGACAGGTGGTGCATGAAACTCAGAAGAATAATTGTGGAATTTTGGGACTGTCACCAAGCACTAGGGACATATTTAATTCATATGTTTACTTCTAGTTCTACCTCTAAAGGATACTGAAGGCTGCCTTGTGTTCAGGCCAGCATAATATATACCATTTAATCCTTGAAGACTTTTTCTAGGCTGTCCCTTAATTCCACTGCATAAATAGGAGAGAGATACTTCCTTGCCTTCTAAAAGTTTCCCTGTGGATTTAGAGTGAATGGGGAAGACAAAATAAGTTATTTCATTCCTAAGAGTGTTTTCAGAAATGGGATGTGTCAAGGAGTAGCAGAATTTCACTTCTTTCACTGAAGTCAGCACACACGGCTGAACCTGCACCGAGAGCTGAGCTGCTGAGCAAGGTGCCATTTCTAGGTAATCATTTTTCTGAGCACGCCAAGGGAGCTTCATTATCCAAAATGATTGGCATTAGGGAATGTTAACTAAACGTTACCACTGAGGTGATTTAAATAATATGTGCAAAATAACAAAGCCAAGAGCTGCTGAATGGTAAGAGCCAGAGCAAGGGGTTTTAGCTGCAGTTCTGTGCCTTTGGTAGGCTGCTCTTTGACAGTTCTGCTTTCTCCTGAGATTTCCACTTTCATAAATTATGATGGAAAATCAAATTGTATGTATTTATATTTGCCACTTAATTCATATCCATTAACTATACACCCACATTAACTGTCAGAAAGGATAGCAAATGCATAAACAGTTGATTATAGTTGATCTGAACTGTCACCCTCTCTGTGATAGCATAGAAAGTATTCTAAAAATCACAGTTCCTCTCTTAGGAGAACAAATGACAAATGATAGCCATGCCCTGCATGTTTAGTTCCATAATCCACAGGGCATATTTTTTATATTATTGAAGGTTTTACTTCGGAAATGTTAATTTGGGTCTTTGGTGAAATTTTGGAAACTTTTATTTATTTATTGGGGACAGGAAACTTTAGGGAACTATCAGGCTCAAGACAAGTTACACAGCATTATATTCCTTACCATTCTGATTAAACCAAAGTTTGAGAGAAGTATTCGAATTATGCATGAAAAGTATTTGTTTGGTGCTCAGTAGTGAATCTTTATATTTATTACTCTATTAAACTATTTTTTAAAATCTGATACAGTCCAGAAGGGTAGTTAGACAAACCTTGTCAGTCTCCAGAGTTACAGACACCGGGAAAATAATCCAAAAATCTTTCCTTCAGGAGCCCTCACTTGGAGGGCTTTGTTTCCTGTTGCTGTTGTCATTCTTATTTCCTTCTTGGCAATAAAGGCTATGAGGGCTAAAGCAAATTTCTCTCCTTTTGTCGCAGTTCTTTGTGCTCAGGGCTTGCAGGCTAAGGACAAAACTGGCTCAAGTGACCCCTATGTTACTGTGCAAGTTGGCAAAAACAAGCGAAGAACCAAAACTATTTTTGGAAACTTGAATCCAGTATGGGATGAAAAATTCTATTTGTAAGTATAGAAAATGCTGTTGATACTGCTTTTTTAATCTATATTTAGGTAATATAACTCTACCAAGCAAAATGCTGGCTTAATTTGAAAATATGTTTTGTCTGTACTATACATGTTCATAGCATTATGAAATTAGCAAATTGTGAATGGAGAGAGCATCGAAGTTTATTGTGGCTTTATCTTATAATGATCATGTGGCTTATAATTAAGTCTTTTTGGGGATCTGTGGGTGGTGTCAAATTATTCTGATCTTTAAGGGAACTTAAGTAACGGTTTTCATACTTTACCTTACATCCAAGTATTATTGTAAGAAATGCCTTCCTATGTGCCAGATGTTGGCCATGGAAGGTAAACGTGTTTGGATTTGACGCTGTGACTCTCCGAGGTGGAGCTGGGGAATGTGGCAGCAGCGGGTGTGCTTCGGGCTCTGGGTTGGGGTGTGTGTAACGTCCACGCTTCCAGCAGGCTGAGTATTGGCCAGAAGTCTGCTGTGAGAGTGAGGTGTGATGGCATTGTTCAGTTTATTCTCATATTCCCTCCTATAAAGGGGGCATGAGTTGTCACTATTCCCACCTGGATAAACTGTGGGAACAACTTCTGTGAGGGGTCAGGCATTTGAAATAGAGCCCTGGTTTCTTGGAGAAGCTGCGATGTCATAACATGACAGGTTACCTTCTTATTAGCTAGGACTTCTGGTTTTCCACCAAAATCTTCTTGAGGAGGAAGTTTCAGTAGTGAGTTTGAAAGAGTTTTGCTCCAAGATGCTGCTCCTGTTTGTCTGGAAAAGGTACTAGGGAATCCAGCTGTGTTAAGCAGTGTGTGCCCATTCCTTTCACAGTTTCAGGCACTTTTATTAGAAATGAATAGTTAATTCAGATAAAAGAGACACCTAGAAACTTCTTACGAGCTTCCTCTATACAGAAAGTGTTTTCTTCTTGAGTTAATTGTGTTACTCTGGTGACAATTGAAGTGTCAGAGCTCATTGAATGACTTTGAGTGAACAAAAATAGGAGATTAATTACTTTCTTGCATTTAATTGTAGGAGTTGTGTAATGTCAAATATGGGATGAGCAATTCAGCAAATTTGGTAGGAAGTTTTGGATGTATTTTCTCAAAGGTGTGAGCAGGGCTGCAATAAAATCCCTGAAAACTTGAAAATATTCTGTATTTTCTTCTGCCAGCACTAAGTATTACTATCATCTGCAGCCGTAGCAGTAACATTTATACCCCCCTCCCCCAAAACTGACTGTAGCATGAACCTCCTGAGTAACTGCTTTGAACTAAATACGTTTCCCAACATTTTTATAGCGTTTGTGCTTTCTAAAATAATCTCCCTGACTTGTTTAATGCTTTGGATTTCAACTGAAAGTATATGAGAATTTTTAAATTGTATTAAATAAACAATAAATGTTTAACCAGAAGATTAAATCTAAAGTAAATCAATATAACTATTTAATTGACTCAGGAAACATTACTTAAATTAGGCTCTATTAGTGATATTTGATATTCCTGTTTAAAATCTAATATTAATCATCATTATAACTTTTAAATTATGAAATGCAGAAATAAGATGTCTGGAAAATCTTACAATCTTACACTTACTATTGCATTTGCTCTGTCACAGCACATGGAGGGAGGGCAGTGCTCTGGCTCTCAGAACCACGAGTGAGCCAGACATGGTGGGGTGGGAACAGGGGGGGAATGTTCCTGACAAAATCCAGCCTGACGCTGCTGAGGGACCGTGGCACACTGGCAGGGGTTGGAGCAGGGGACCTCCTACACCAGAACTAAAATACAGCTTTCTGGTGCACGAGGTGGAACAGTAAACAGGCCAGCAGATGTTCATTTAATGAGTGTAATGTAGGTGCTAAGGGCTTTGATCCTTTCTCCTGGTGTTACTAGAAATGAGGTAACGTAGAAGGTTTGGGGATTTTTTCAATAAAACATCAGTGATAGGAGAGCTTTTGTCAATGCCAGAGCAAAGGAAGAGTTGTGCAGCTGTCACCTTCACTTTCTGGTTAAGTGTGGCATCTGATACAGGAAAAGGGACTGCATTTGCATTGTTTTGGTTACAGAAAGATATATTTGGCTGTATAGTTTTCAGCTTTGTAGAAAGCTTTAGATTGCTACGCTATAATGGAAGTCTGTTTTCAACAGTTAATTACTGAAATATAGATATGTTTTTTCTGACAGTGTTCTCTAGGCAAGCATACATCTCCAAATTGCCCTGCTGACTTTGCAGGTACCACATTTCCTCTGACCATTCATAAAAACCTCAGATACAATTGTACAATACAGAAGTCTTTTAAATAACTGGATGATTATTTTACATCATTTGTTCTTCCTAATTTGGCTGTCATTAAGACAGCATAAGGGCTCTAATGAATACCTTCACTGGATATATATTGCTGCCTTCAGTGCATGAAAACATTTGCCTAAACTGATTTCAGTCATCCAGCTGTGGATGTTCTTTCCTTAGAATTACTTTAAAGCGTAGCACTCGCACATTATTTATTCTGAAATAAATGATTAGTGGATTCATTTAAAGCAACATTTACTATCAGTGGCCAAGAGGACCAGACCAAAGTCCCTTTGTACTGTTGTGTTATTTTATACATTCTTGATCAGCTGAACTGACTTGTAAAAAATATGGTCTTCACTGTACCTGAAGATAACGTGGTTGGTTCAGTGCTTCAATGGTGCTCCAGTTTCCAGTGATATCTAAACACAGTCTTGCCAGAATTGTTGAAATTGCTCAAGGATTGCCTCATAAGCAAGAGTATGTAACAGGGAATTATATTACATAAAACCAATTGAGTAATAAAACCTGCACATTAGTTTACTAGATTCGTCCATTCTAAAAATTCTTCAATAATCAGCTGAGTTTGAGACATTCTGCTAATTAAAACAACTGTATCTCACAGCCTCAGCCCAAAGCAAGAGAACAGAACACCTCTAAGAAACAATTCCAAGGATAAATTGTTTGTTCAGTGATAATGTTTTTCACAGTACAGCATGCATGGTCTGAGTCTTTTGTTCAAAGTGCTGTCAATCCAGATTAATTTTATACAACTCTCTTTTTGTTATGATAGAGTAAAATAATGCAGGAAAAAGTATAATTAGTCTCATTGTACTTTATCAGAAAGCATGGCCCGTGACAACACTGCTAAAGAATTGGGACTGTCCAGACTAGAGGAGAGACAAGTAGTGGAGGTAAGGATGTCTTTAAACACATCCTTTCTCCTGCAAAGAGGAAAGGAATAATCTATTTTCCATGCTTACTGTTATAGTAGAACAAGAATAGCCACAAATTCCATTTAGAAGGGTTTAAATCAGACTTCAGAAAAAGTTTGCCAACTGTGGGGCTAATGAAGTTCTAGAAGAGATTTCCTGAGGAACCGTGGAGCTCTGTCTGAACACCTAAGAACAGAGTGGACAGACTTCTCATAGCAGTGGTGTGGATCTGGTTCTGGTTTGCAGTAATGGCAATATTAATAAACATGAGGGTAATAATAGCAATTAATGGCTTTTTGAACTTACAGAAGGTAGCACAGTATCACTTAGTTGTCACTCTAACACTGGGTGCAGATCTCTCAGAGGAGATGTACAGTCAGGGCACACCAGTGCATCCAATATTAAATTTGCATTGGGGTGCTATTGTAAAGATACTTTATTATTAGAATTTTATTACTCAAGCCATTAGAGTAATATAATATAAGCTGGAGTTCTGTGAGGATTATTTCATGTCTGTGTGGCATTCTGGAAATGTAGAAGGAATGTAGTGTCACCAGATTGTTGGTAAATTATTAAAACTGTCTCTTCTGTCTTGCATCTGTGAATATAGTGCAACTTCTGTAGCTTTCAGAAGCATCAGTCCCTTCATTCTCTGTGTGCTAGAGAACAATTCCTTTCTCATCTTCCTGTATCACACTGCTGTGAATGCTTTCACTGAGCATATAAAGCAGAGTGGCTAGAAGAGGAACACTGAAAATAGCATGTGTTGTCTAGCCTTTAATTTCCTGGGCTGATTTTCCTGGAGTAAACAGAAGTAGGAATTCCACTCAGAGCTTCTGCACAGATGTAAGCAGTGGCTAAAGCAGAAGGTGCATGGCATTACATAGGGCTGTTTGTGTGATTCTGGCCAGGTAAGTACACTCGTTCAGCTCTGTAACTTCAGCACTAAATCTCCCTGCAGTCACACTGCCGCAGGGCAGGCCAGGAGAAATATTTGTATATCCACTCCTCAGTTTTTGAATCACAAATCCATGCTACTTTTGTGGTCTTGCACAGGAACATTACAAACCCAGCAGAGCTGACTCCGTGCTGAGGTTTCAACACAAAGATGAACAGGAGTTAACACACTGGCTGTGCCAGGTTCCACTAAACTGAGGTTAAAGGAGGAAAAGGATTTTGAAGACAACTGAGGATATCAGGGAACACTACAGTCATCCTGACTATCTGAATAAATATTTCTTAATCAGCTAAGTGATTTCAGAGGGAAATTCATGTTGCCTCAGAAGAATAAAATACTGTGTTTGTGCTGAAGTACACGATGATTTTTATATGCAGCATCTGCCAGAGAATTAAAGCAGGAATAAGATTTCTATTAAAAGCACAGGTAGGGTGATGAGGGTCACATAAGTACCTCACCAGGGACAGATCTTCCTATGTTGCTAGAGAAGTCCTGTTGTCAGATATTTCTGTTGGGTACGCAGCCAAATGCAATGCAGGACTCTGGCAATGTTAAGCAGTGACTCAGAGCTACATTTCATGAAAATTAGATGGTTTCTGTGTTTAACCTAGTTCCTTAAGGCAGCAGGGTTTATTTGAGCCATCTGTATCTTCCTATATTTTGTATGTCCTTGCCAGTAGCTTTTGAATTTTGTGATCAGTCAGAGAAATTTCCCAGATTGCCTAATAGTATGTCTGTCATGTTCTGTGAAAATGTGTGGTCAGAGAGAGACGAGATCCTAGCAGTGTCCTCTGTATGAGCTCACCCCATAACAGGCACCAGGAGTACGCATGAGGTGGTAAATTATGAAAACCCCAACTATGGGAGAAGGTTCAGGAGGTGATTGTGGTTTGTTGGGTGTCAGGGAAGCCAGTCATAGGACAAAAAGAAACTGCACTTTATTAGTTTTGCTAATCACAGAAGAATGTGCATTTTAATTAACAGAATTATCTGCAAAGTTAAAATCTGGGATACAAACACAAGGATTTCTGTGACACTGAATGATGTCACAGTGTGGCAGAGTAAAAGCTGTGAATGCCATTTTTAGTGTCTGATTGGCCTTGACGGTAATAATACAATTTACAGCACTTTATACTTCCAGAGCCCATTACCACCACTAATTAATTCTTAGAATACCCCTGAGGGGTTCTGGTTGGAAGATAAGTTGGAGTATTACTGTTTTAGCACTGGAAACGGAGACAGATCACTGAGCAGTGATAGTACTTGGAATAGAATTCAAGTAAAAACTCTGAATGGAGTGTCAAACTAAGGCCCTGCTGAAGATGAAAATTTGCTGCTACACTTTAAAGCCATTTTTAAAGATAATCAAAGATATGTAATACATAAACTATTTCTGTAGCATTAGTGAATGGATATTAAAAACAGACTTAGTATGGATGCAGGAGTGTGGCATGGATTTAACTGATGCCAGCTCTGTGCGAGTCAAACGTCAGCAGGGAGATTTTCACTAACACAAACCTCTGCAGGCAGCGTTGGGATATTCCAGTCAAGTCATCAAAAGCCATCGCTGACGAATAGTCAGCAGTCCTCATTGTGCCTTACAGGAATGAGCAGTAACAGAGTTTCTTTTCCATTCCTGTGCAAATACATGCAGGATGCAGCTGGGAGTAAAAATTTTTATCCACTGTGTACTGTGCAGATTGCAAGTGAAGCCACCTCATTCCCTCATACATCCAGCTATTTCTCAAATCCACTCAGCCCAGGAAGGGTTAGTAAGCCACTTAAATCTGCAAGAAATTTTTTAGAACGTGGCTTGGCCCCTACTCTTTCTCCGAACCAGAGAATGGGGGTTTTGAAGAACATTAATATAACTTTTTTAAAAACCAGCTGCCTAATTTCCTGGGTTTTTCTGATGCCCCTTCATGTCTTTCTGGGGTGTTTGTGCATCCTTCGTGGTTTTTAACAAAAGCTTCCTGACACACACTGGAAATATTCTTTAATTTTTTTCTTGCTTTTTGTATTATTCCAGACTACTACTTTGGTAGTTTACTGTATGTACTACATAGCATTCCTAAACAAATAAACCTGACCTAACTGTATCTTTCCTAAGGTATCTGTTAAATAACAGCATCAAGAAGTATGCATTTCAAATTAATAATTTTAATGAGCAGTTATTGACATTCCTAAATACAATCTCTAAGTATATATAATTCAATCAAGTTATTCTCCCTGTATATATGCTAATTCTCATATATATATAATTGTAGTTTTGTCCCTGGCAGTCTGGGGTGGCATTTTGTTCCTCTGGATGTTGCAGGTTGTTTGTGCTTTGACATTTGATGCAGTCAAGCATGTGGAAGTGGAGTTCAGTGAATTAGGCAGCAGTACAGAGTAATATAGTTTATATATCACTCACACTGTGTGTTTCATTTTTGTTTTTCCAGTGAATGTCATAACTCTACAGATAGAATAAAAGTGAGAGTATGGGATGAAGATGATGATATCAAATCTAGAGTAAAACAGCATTTCAAAAAGGAATCAGATGACTTCCTTGGGCAAACAATCATTGAAGTAAGAACACTGAGTGGAGAAATGGATGTATGGTATAATTTAGGTATGATTCTTACTGATTCTTTTTAAAAACAAATTTAAGTAGAATCTTACTGTCTTTAACTTTGTGACTTCAAAATATTTAGCTTTGGTACCAGTATGTGACTTTTAAAACACTGAACATTACAGGCTGGTTTGAAAATGAAAGTTACAACCCCCAATCCCCATCCCCCTGTGCCACTGGCAAGGAAGAGGTAGAGAAAATCAGGAGAGAAGTAAACCTGTGAAGAAGGAAGGGGTGAGGGGAAGGTGTGTTTTAAGATTTCGGTTTATTTATTATCCTACTCTGATTTCACTGGTAACAAATTTATCTTCCCCCAAGTCGAGTCTGGTTTTGGCCGTGGAAGGAATTGGTGAGTGTCCTTCTCTCAACCCATGAGTCTGTCACTGGATTTGCTGTCACCTGCCCAGCAGAGGAAGGGAGGTGATAGAGCAGCTTTGGTGGGCCCCTACCAGAATCAGCCCATCACATTCAGAGCAGTCCAGGCTGTTGCTAAAGTCTTCATAACTAAAGGGAAATAATAATAATTAGTACAGGCAGCTCTCAGGTAGAAAATTAAAGTTATTTCAATTGAAAAGGGGAAAGCAGTAAATAAATTGCTGTGCAGCCTTATGTGAATATGGGAGATAAAATGAGAAAGATTCTTTACTTTATAGTTAGATATTCTATTTCGTGGCCTGAACCACGTGTGAGGTACCAAAAAACATTCTCATTTTCAACAGTAGGACTCCCTAGCTTTAAAAACATTAAACCAGAATGATTTATGAAAGCTTTTCATATGACATAGGTGTGTTCTTGGTAGTTACTAATGTATCATTTTTCCACTCTTCAGAAAAGAGAACAGATAAATCGGCTGTCTCTGGTGCCATCCGACTGAAAATCAATGTTGAAATTGAAGGAGAGGAGAAAGTTGCTCCCTATCATGTGCAGTACACCTGTCTACATGAGGTATGCTGGAGAAGTTATAGTGTACCATATAGAAATTGCTATTCTCTTGTTGCATGGGTAAGGAAAAAAGGCTGCAGATCATTAGAACACTGAAACAAACAACTCCTGCTGTGCTTCAGGACAAGTTTATTTTAGATTTCCCATTCTGTATTGCTGATGAAATATTAGGTTCAGAGGCAAAGGCAAAATAACATAAGACCAACCAGGTCTTATGCCAGGGGGTGTTAGAAAAAGAGGTTGAGCCAGATAAACTCTCCCTGTACTGTTTTTTGACTTAGCACTTTGATGCTCCATACATGATTGCTAACATCAGGAATGTACAAACATTTCTATTTGTTACACAAATACACTGGAAAGGATTTCTGTTCTTTTACAGCAGTTCGTATTTGGAGAGTGAGAAAAAGGAGAAGCACGGGTGAAAAATTTAATTTTCCTTTCATCTAGTTTGCTTTTGTCAACATTGAAAAAAATCATCACTGATAAATCAGTGTGTCTTCTGAGAGATTTTCTTTGTAATTGATTACTCTTACTTCAAATTGTGATTCATGTAGAAATTCTACTCTGAAAATACAAGTAGTTTCTGAAAGCTGATAGTTAATATAAGGCTGAAAGTTCACCACTAGCATGTGGCCACAAAATCTGATTGTTCACCATTTGTAAAATGGGATATTTAAGGCATTTGTTCTGATAGATTTTGACCTGAAATTGCTAATATTGGGCCTGTGAAGTAAATGACAACATTCAAATGCTTTAAGATAATCCAAGAGACAGTTATGGGCTAGTTAGCAAAATCAAGTATTTTGAAGTTTTGGGGTTTTATTCAATCACTGAAAATAGGAAATAAAACCTGCTGCTAATTTGTGGATACATAGGGAGCTAGGCAATCTGAGAAGCATTCTATGCCATGAATATCAAATCCTGCCTTTCCTCTCAAGGTTACTGAGCCTAAACTTTATTGCAAACCTTGCACTACTTGAGAGGCACCTGCAGTATTTCTCGCAGCTCCCTGGAACATAAGGACTTAAATAACAAATTTGAAATTTATTGGTCACAGATCCAATTAAAATTGAAACACTCTGTAATAAGTATTACAACATCATGATTTCATTCATTAACAAGGGCATATAAAAGAGAAGCCTCTGCACTATTTAATGTTGCAGTCTTTCTGTGCCAGTTAACTGACGGGACTTATATCAAGGAGATACAATGTGCTGAATCACAAGGCTGCTGACCAGTTTGAGCCAGTCTTCAGAAAAATAAACAATTAAAAAACGGACTAACAATTAATATATTGATGACTATATGTGGGATATATTTTCAGAATGCTACTGAGAAGCCAAAATTTGCTATTTGAAACATTTCTTCCCTTTAGAATCTCTTCCATTACTTGACGGAAGTTAAATCTAACGGTGTGGTGAAAATCCCCGAAGTGAAAGGCGATGAGGCCTGGAAGGTGTATTTCGATGATGCTGCTCAAGAAATTGTGGATGAATTTGCCATGCGCTATGGAATTGAGTATATTTATCAAGCTATGACGTGAGTATTGCCATGGCTGGCTTTCCGTGGCGCTGTCAGCCGTGTGTTGGAGGGAAGTAACAAATTTCAAGCCATCATTGCTTCCTTCACCATTTCTCTTCCTTCCGTACTTTAGGTTCTTGTTATCATTTTTGTCCATCTGATTCTCGTTGAAGTGCTTCTCATCTGCAGGGGAATTAAGATATAAGCATTTTATAAGCTGTTACTGGTATTACTGCTAATGCATTCCTTAATCCGTATGACACTGATACGTAGCAAGGTTCAGAAAGACTTCCAGTGTTCCAGATGTGACTGGGATGGTAAAGCAGGGTTTCAAAAGCTCTGTACTCTTTTCCAGGACTACAGAAATTGTGGAACAGCAGCAATGCCTATAGTGAGCTTCTATAGTATGTGTAAATAATCTGTGAAGCAATTTTTAACAGTGTTGAGACCTATTACTACACTGTCCATTCTGAAGTAGCTGTGTGAACATCTTAGAACACAGCACCATATAGCTCAGAGGCCTGGAGACATGAGAGAGCCATCATGTATTCGCAATTTATCCAGCAAAAATCCTTATCTGGTGAAAAGGAGTCTATTCTGCTGGAGCTGTAGAAAAGCAGGGGACTCCAAATGAGTCCTCTAAGTAAAAAAATACAGGCTTTTTTTCTTACAGAAACCTGATAGTATGGAATTTTGAATGAGAACATGTCTCATTTTTTTTGCATTTTTTTACCTCCTAAAAAGAAAAGTCTTATAATAAGTTGAAGGTACATAAAAATGTAAGGGTTTTCTTTTCATTGTAAGGTATTCTTTTATTGGATATAATGACACCACCTGCTACTGCAATGAGCTTGTCTTTCACTTTATATAGCTGTCTGTGAATTATTGTATTGTTCATCTAAGGGTAGAGGATGTATTTTGTAATATGCACATTTTTCGTGATCTTCCTTCAAGGAATTTAAACAGCATTGCACAGAATAATTAACGAAACTTGCGAGTTCCTCTGTAATATACCTAAACTACATACGGAGGAATTCATGTGTTGACTTTCAGGAGTATTTGTGGTTTTGTGTTTAGTTTCACTTTAGCCCTGTGTGATGAAGTTATGTCATTTATTAACTTAGCCTGATGTTGTAGTTTTATAAGTTGATTTAAAACGGGATGGCATATTTACCAAAATGGTAATGATGGAGTTGTTTGTGCTGTGTGTATCAAAGTGAATTCAGGGTTTGACCAGAAATGAATGCTAAAGAGCTATTAATGCCAGAGGAGGGCTGTTATTAGCACTTTGCATAAGAAATAAAGGGCTGATTTAACATTAGGTTTCTCTTAACTATAGCCCCAATACAACATGGCTGTATTTTGACAGACAACCTTAACTGTAAAATTATTTTGAGGTTTGTTTTCCTTCATCTCTTGGTGTATTCAAGTACTGCAAAATTTTCCAGAAAAAGTTTGAAACTCATTCTAGAAATTCAGATGTTGCCAAAGTCACCATTGCAAAAATAGCAGTATAACTGATGCGAGTATATAAAATATTTTTTACTTAAAAGTGGCAGAAATTGATAGCTTATATTTTTATATAAAGAAGATGCTTTATTTTTATCTCAGTAAATAACAATATACAGATATTCCTGAAAAGGAAGTAACATGGAACTGGGCAAGTACTCCAACACATTTTTCAGGAGTCCTTACTCAGAAATTCTGACCAAGCCATTTTAAGTTAAGTGATCTATTTTGCCTTGTCTTCTTTTTGTTCTTGCTTTCTTCTATACCTTTTTCCCTAAATTTCCTTGATGTTGCTGACTGCAAACCAGGTGTCTGAAGGTAGATGTAATAAGAAAGTGAATTCAATATCAGAAGTCACAAGAAATAAAAGCTAAGATTTCATTGTCCCCATACTGACATCCTTTTATATTTTAAAATGTTGCTTGTCAATAATGAGCACTGCCTGCTTGAGGGGAAGGCCCCAGCCTGTTTAAGTTAAGAATAAAATCAGAGATTTATGTAATCTCAAGGAATACATGGGGAAGAAGATATATTCATGTACGTTGTTTTGCTGATTCATCTGCAGGCATGTCTCAGAGCATTCAGACTTTGGGGAGAAGAGTAGTGAAGGCACTATTTGTCATGAGGAATTTTCTTTTGGACTATTAGCTGTTGGTTTTACTTCTTTTTATGAGATTACCTTTTTCTTCTGGAACAATTTTAGTGGCTGGAAGAAAATGTACAGCCTCTTGATTTAGGAAATAGAATTATCAGATTGCATTTGGTAACAAAGGTCTCATACCAAAACAAAAGCAATTTTCTACTGTGCGACAGAGAGAGAATTTGAATGTAATCACTTTGCCCAGAGGAATATTGTGTAAGCAATTTTTGCTTGAGAATCTACTTGCAGAGTACTTCTACTGCATGTCTCATGATAGCATTGCAAATTAAAATGTTTGTGTTTGTAAATGCAAAACTGGCTATGCTTTAATACCCCATGATCCAGAACCCAGAGAGCATCTGCACTTCATCAGGCTCCGTGGCTTTCAGGACTCTGCTAATGAGGTGCTCATTTTGCCTGCATGTAATTTTTAGGGTTCATGTTTTTTTAAGGTTAGCTATTATATAAAGTTTCAGCTCCAGTTAGTGATAGTCAGTGCTGACCCTTTTAAGTGTGGATAGATGGCATATGCTGGAGTAGGAACATGTGCCTTTCTGCATTTCTGCACAACATGAACCTGATTAAGTTCCCTAAAGTACCCCGGTCTAAAACGATTTGGCATCCTGTTCCACTAGAGCAATAAACAATCCCCCCTGTCTGTCATTTCTGGTTCATGATGGTGGCTTTGTCATCTGTGATCCCCTTAATAAACCCTGAAGATTTCTTTCTGGCTCTCAATATTTATATCTATTCCTTTAGAGCACAGAACTAATATTTCAAAAATATGTCTTGATTTTCTAAATACAGTGAGTATAGTCATACTGGAATGTGGATATCAGAAGATATCACACAGGTGGTTACCTGTCTGCTCCAGTTGTTGTCCCCAGTGAGACCTTTCTCACTAAACTTAGAAGGAGAATGAATTCAGGTGTGATTGCACCTCTTGATGGAGATAAAAGCACCCAAGTTTTTATGAGATAAATGTAGACACTTTTTCCCTAAGGATGCTGACTTAGGAGTGTCTCACTCTCAAGGTACAGATTACAACTGCACAGTTCCTGAGCAAGGAAATCTGCTTTCAGTTGCCGGGTGTGGAATTCATGTCAATAGAAAAACAGGTATCGACCCAAACCAAAATGCAACAAAGACTGCTTCTGTTGCAGTAATTGCAGCTCTTTGAAGGTTTGACTGTATAGCTTACATAATCCCCTCTTCTTTCTTATGATTATTTTATTCTTCCACTCCTCGTGGTGTCTGTATTAGGAAAAGAAAAGCGAGACACTGACAGCCATTCTTACACGGTTCAGATGAGAATTCCTTTTTTTCGTGGTGGACAGCAGCCAGATAGACACTGTTAGCCACACGGGTGGTACGTGTAACTCCCAGAAGCACAAGCACAGATGTGTGAGACGACAGGGAAGAAAAGAGGTATCACAGAAAACAGGAAGAAAAAGTAGAAAAACGGCACAATGATCCAGCTGGCCTTTGTTTTGATGAGTGTGGTGGTTGATGGCAATTTATGTTGTAAATTCAACATCTAGAGGGAAGCATACTGGAACTTTATTTACCTACGTATTTATTAAGCCACCACTCTGCCATTAAGAAAAAGTAACTTTTTTCCTCTCATTCATCTTTCAACATAATTTATTTCTCTTTAGAAGGAGAAATCCAAGCATGTATTGAAACAGTGTTTGACTAGACACTGAAATTACACGTAGTATCAGCAACCTGAATTTACTGTTTAATAGAGTCAAGTGCAATAAAAGCTCTGCTAAGATCTTTGCTTCTTACTGGCAAGAGTCACGACAGGTAGAACCTAATGATTTTCCATCAGCAACATAGCTCTCATTCCAGCAGGTTAATGGGCACTAACTATGTCATCTTGTTCTCCTGCTAGTTTTCAATTAATGTGGCAGCACTGCAAAAAGCACACAAATTGCCCATTAAACTAATTTTTTATTGATAGCATTTGCTTACTGATGAGTACAGCACATCAATTAGACTTCTTTCTTCTCTAATTCACGCTAGCAGAAATACTGGAAGAATCCCAGGCACTGCCTGTGGGTCAGGAAATTGCAGAGTAAGAAAGCTGGAGTGAGCAGGCCGGGTTTCAGGCACTGCTGTAGCTTAAGCAGTGCAATATTGCTCCAAAACGTGTGAGACTCAGCAGTGGGTGCTGGGACATCAGGTGCCCACTAGAAATCATTAATAACTCATGCTATTGGCTCCTGTTTTCAAAGACCTGCAACAACAAGGATAGGTTTACTTTGATTTGTTCATTTGGGCAAGCAGAAGGGAGCCAGGTAGCTTGCAGGTGGCTGATAACCTGAGCTATCAGCACTCTCAGAATCGTGACCTGTATTGTGTACTTAATAGGTTCTGTGAACATTAGAGACTTTAATTAAATGATGGAGAGAAACAGAAATCTGTCACAGATGCTTTATCGTAATTTTCACTAATCACATTGCAAGTGAAACAGTGCAGTGATACAATAAAGGCATAAATTATACCAATAGGTTTAAATTTTCCTTGTGAAAAATTGATACAATTTGGGTCTATTCTCAAGATAAGAGCTCAGTACAGATCATGGGTAACTCATTGTGAAATGGTCAGAAGAACCTGCAGAAGACACCTTAAAATGTTGACCCAGACAGTTTTTCTGTTGTGTGTTATATTCCCTGAAGGCAGTTGAGACAATCTCAGTGATTTTTCTGCTTCTGACTGCTCCTTTTGCCTGCTTCCTCCCTCAGCAGAGTGTGTGTTACAGGTGTGACTCTAAGGCCAGGGGGATTATCAGTGCCTTTTTATCTCCAGACTGGTGTTACTCATGCACTAAGGACCATTAGGTCCACTAAAAGATTTTTGGAAATTAAAGATCATCAGTAAAATATTCATTATTTTGTTGTCAATTTTTTGAAAACTGGTTCTGATCATCCCTACATATATTTCTCACACTTATTCTTAGCTAAGGAGATATTTCTATTAGCTGTAAATGTTACCTCTGTTGGTGAGAACCACCTGGCATCACTATTGTATTTTATTACAAAGGAAAGTATTATTCTTCTACTTGACAGAAAACATGTGACATACAATAAAAGATTTTCTAAGGGGTAGAGAACTGTGTTGTTCTTTTGTTGAATTCATGTTGCAGTATTCAAAAGCACTTCTTGAAAACACTGGCAACGAGTTAAAGGTTTGCTAACACTCTTCCATGAGCAGGTAGCTGGGAATGCTGGGTTCTTGTCCTGGCCCTGGGACTGGTTTGCTGTGCAGGTTTGAGCAGTTTCTCTCAGTTGTGTAAAATGCAGATAATAGCACTTAGTGATTGCCCTTACAGGAAAATAATCTTGAATGATGTCTTGGAAGATGATTTGGGCAGTGACAACAGTTAAGGGTACTTGGCTTAAGTCCAGCGGGAGAGTCCAATTGTACCTCGTGTTAATTTTTTTCTTGGAAGGGCATTAGTGCCCAGGTGGTTCAGGCCCAGCACACTGCTCTGCCTTATGCTCCTGAAGAGGAACAGGAGAGAGGAGCCAGAGACTCCAGCTGAGAGGAGCATGTGGCTAAATCAGGACCTTCAGTCATACAGAGACTGATTGGAGTTTCTTAATCCTCTTCTGTTTGACTGTACACCCATTTTCACCACCATCTTTTCCTAATCCCCCTCATTCTCTTTCCTATTTCTGTATATTTAGTCTTTATCGCTTTATCTCCTTCCAAGTTGTGCCGAACAATAAATCTTGAAATTAGGAATTTATGTTTGCAAGGATGATTTTCACTCTCCTCATGTGTCAGGTCTTTCATTCATTTGGACCTCTGACATTTTATTGTGTTATAAGCTCTTTGTATGCTCCCAGCAGGCACCTCTTGTTTCATTAAACAAGTAAACAGTGCTGCTGCATTTGCACGTCTGGTTTGGCTGCTTTGGGTTTAACACACTGATTACCTAAATTTTACTGGCCTGGGTCGAAGTGGAACAGTTTCAGCTATGGCCTAATTCAAATCAAGGTGAACCCAGAAGCTGCTTGATCCCTCACCTTTCATTAATAATGTAGCCTAAAATAAAAGCCACACTAAAATGCTGGTTTGAGCCATTTTGTTGGCAACAATTAAATCTTTTTCCACTATAGATGTCTGGGACTTTCTATGATGATGAGTTTGATTTTTAGGGTTCCTTTAATATAATGAATGTTTTGCTTAATAGCAATTAAAATAGTTAAGTCATGTTTTTGTGTTTAAGATTAACAGAGTAAGAACTGAACATGAATATAATGTGGCCAGTTTGAAAATATCAGTGTGCAACAAGTGGCAATTATATCAAACATGTCTGGATTTTCCTCATGTGCATCTGCACAGTTTTCCAGGAGGTAGCTTGAAAATTCCATCATTGGAGTTAAAAAGAAATGATAATGGGACTAGAAGCAGATTCCTTGCCATCTTCAATAACTGCTGCTTTGTTTGGATTGCAGGCACTTTTCCTGTCTATCCTCCAAGTACATGTGCCCTGGTGTTCCAGCAGTTATGAGTACATTGTTGGCCAATATAAATGCTTTCTATGCTCATACAACAGCAGCAACCAATGTATCTGCTTCAGATCGCTTTGCTGCTACTAACTTTGGGGTAAGTAGGTTTTCTTTTTTCATTTTCTTTTTTCACTCCTTTTTCTGATTTCTTCACCTACTCTCACAGGAAATTGAGAGCAGGAAGGCAGAGCAATAATTCAAAGAGGTTGCCTTCATAGCTCTGGTATTACTCATGATGCAGAGATTATAAATGCAGTCTTATGCTGAAAAACGCCTTTATTCTTTCCTCTTTTTTTCTTTTTTTTAGTAGGGCTTTTATTTGTAGGTCTGATATCAAAGGTATATTTGATGTAACAGTTTTCATAAAATATTATTTATTGACATGAAATAAAATATTGATCATAATTAAAATCTATTAAATACAAATTAAAATTTCAAATGTCAGATTTTATTTAAAGTAGTGTTAGAGGCACTGGTACTCTTTTCCAGTGATAGAATAATAGAGGCATTATAAATTTTAGATTTTCAAGACAAAATATGAAATTCCATATTTGGATAAGTAATGTCCTCAGACTGAGCAGAGATTAAGTCCTTGCTCTGATGTTAATGCCAGTTTGTCTTTGACGCAATTCCAATCCAATTCATAGTCCAACAGATGGATGGAAAAAGAGTAGTAGGCATCACTGACAGAGATTTGGAGCTCTTTATTCAAACAACTGACTTATAGGAAAAATGCTAGATTATTCTTCTCTCCTGGGTCAAAAGGCATTTGTTAGTGAATAGCTGCACATCATTCATCAAAAAGAACATCTCAAATTGAAGTCCTCAGGCTACAGCTGGGAATGATTTGGCTGACTGAATATTTCAGTACAGATTTATAACATGACAAAAAAGTTCTCTTTTGATTGATCCCGTAAGGGGGAACTGTGCCAAATTAGTGGGGTTTGGTGTAGGTTCGAACTCCACCGACGAGAGACAGTGCACAGAGACTCTGTTTTCCAATCACTGATCATCACATTAGAGGGACGGAGCAGGTACAGTCAGTGCATCCTGAGAGCTGCCAGGTCCTGCTCCTTGCAGAAGTCAGGTCCTGCTCCTTGCAGAAGTCTGCTGCTTTCACATAGGCTGAGAATATTTTGCACCGTTTTGTGCAGTAGACTATGGAATGTTTTCTAACGTGGTAATTAGAAACTCTCATTAGTATTAATTGAGAATGCCACAACTCAGCTGGAAATCTCACAGCAAAATACTTTCACTGCTCCTTCATCTATCAAGATAACAAGTTAATCTCCGCATTTGAAAGGAAAAAATATAACTGTGTAGTATTAGTATTACTTAACTTACTCCTACAAAAGCCACTGCTTCAGAAGTATAATTTTCAATGATACTTTTGCACCAAATTCTGTTGTAAACGAGCATCATTTCTAACTTATTGAAGGGAGGGGGGAGATGCTTTCTTCAAAAGTTTAATCAATTGCAGGGCAAATATAAGACAGGAAAACATTGCATTGCAAAATCTTTGTGACCTCACTAATGCACTGCACAGCTGCACAGTGTTTAATGCATACCAGGTAAATCACTATATAGGACAGAAAGGAAACATAAAGTGAAAGAAGATGCATTGCCTGTCCTTGAAACACAGGTATTTCAAACCATCGCTTGTATATGAAATAATGGAAAACAAATTGATCTTGAAGTAAGTTAAGAGTGGAAAGAAGCAGCCTAAAACCCCAGCAATTACAGGAACCTGCAAATTCTAGAGCAACATATTCTCGTTTTCTTTTTACAGAGAGAAAAGTTCATAAAGCTGCTGGATCAACTGCACAATTCTCTGAGGATTGATTTATCTAAATACAGGGTATGTACAAAATATTCTATCTAGAGTCAACATGAGCCCCAAATCCTTTGGAACAAAAATTTACAGAATTTAAGCTGTTTAACACCAATAATTTTCCAGTTTGACTGAGCTGGAACCTTTAGTATTTTCTTTCCAAAAGCTAAGAATGGGTCAAGGGATTAGCACATATTCAAGAAAGAGTGGTATTCAACAAGTGTGATTAAATTGGTCTATAACTACTCTTAGGGTGATTAAGTTAATTCATCTGGGAATTACCTTCTCTGACTCAGGCAGTGCAAAGTGCAGATATATTTTTCTGAGACTGACATCTGTGCTACAACTTGCACGCTAGGATCCTGGTAATGCTGGAAGAGCCTTGTCTCCTCGTTTTTCTGTGGGTAGGAATTCCAGTTTCCCTTCTGCCTCATGGAATCTCCTCGCAGTGAGGTGTGCTCCGAACCCAGCCTTTCAGGGAGGCGTGCACTGGGTGCCTGCCAGTCAGCACGTGGTTCTGGGCTCCCTCTCCTTCCCCAGTCCCCTGGGTCGTGAAACTCTTGGACAGTACCTAAGTTAGGGCTTCATCACCTGTGGCTCTCCCTTCAGCTTCCAGAAATGGCAGCCTCCAAGTCAGGAATTTCCCTGTTCATCTGGCCTGCTCTCTAAGGCTGGAGGGAAAGGGGAATACTTAAAAGAACCCCAAGGCATTAGAGGGAGCAGAAGCTGCAAATATTTAGTTTTTAAGACCATATCCTTTGTGCAGCAGATATGTTCATCCTAAGATCTTTCAGTTCTGAAGAATGCTCTCCAGATGGTATTGTAGCATGAGGCTGATGTTTCATTAGTAAGAAGTTAGTTCAATAACACTACTTCAAATCAGTCTGTTAAGCCAGAGATCATAGAAAAATGTATTATTTCTACATTAAGCTTACTACTGCTTATGCCTACAAGTGATGTATGTGCCATGGAAAACCCATAAATTATTTTCATTGGCAACAATTCCCAGAATTTTTGTAGGTTTTTTTACTCCATTAATGTTTTGGAAATATCACAGTATTTTCAATTATTCATATTACAAATGCAGGAGCATTATCAAAGGTGTTCCTACTCATGTCCAATGGATACTCAGAGGCAGAATTCAAGTAACATGAACATCTCTAATTCTTCCAAGCAGCACCTTACGTTTTCTTAGAGGGTTTTTGACTAGTTGTTCAAGGATTTTACTTGTAACTCAAACTTTTCATCATTCCTCTTTCCCTGATTCACCAGGATAATTTTCCTGCCAGCAATTCTGAAAGACTCCAAGATCTGAAATCAACTGTGGACCTGCTTACCAGCATCACTTTTTTTCGGATGAAGGTATTGTCCTTTACTTGCACAAATAAATTTCCTGAAGGAAACAAAAAATTTACTCATTTTTAATTAGTTTAAAATCAAATCACGTAAAGCAAACTTAGCTGAACTCCTTAGGAGTCATATAGAATAATGGTTTCCTACTGATATAATAAAATCACAAGTCAAACAGCAAAATAGGTCTGATAAGTATTTGCCTTAGTCACTCCAAAGGTTGAGATCTAAGTGGTCAAGCATGGAAATATTTTTGGAATTAAAGGGTACACATTAATGTTACTGAATGAAAAAAGAGAAACACAGAGCAGCCTTTGTCATAATAGCATGTGATTCCATTGCATTAGGCACTACATAAAGAGAATTAAAATAATCCATTAAGTCAAAGTTTGAGTTACTGTTTGGCTGATGTTCTTATTCAGAGGAAAGCACATAATTATATGGTTTAATTATTTCCTAAATAATCAAAAAACTTCTAAGATGTAAACCCTAAGATGTAAAGATGTAAACTCTTGGGCTTACATGCCTCTTTCGTCATATAAATATTTTAATTCAAATAAAACTTAGTGATAAAATCTACTTGCTTAAGCACATGTTTTAATGTATCTTTGAACTAAGACCACCTTAATCCAACAGAATTTTAATTATTTTTATCATCACTTTATTTCAACACTTTTCATCCTGTAAAACAGAACTGCATTCAACACTTGGATTTTTTTTCTGTTAGAGCTAATTCTGACATTCTGCCATTTATGAAATATTTTATTAGGTCCTGGAATTGCAGAGCCCACCTCGAGCCAGTACTGTGGTGAAAGACTGTGTAAGAGCCTGCCTGGACTCAACTTACAAATACATTTTTGATAACTGCTATGATCTCTACTCCCAGCTGGTGGATCAGGTAAGGTCAATATGAACTCGTGCTGTTGCTCATTCATAGTTTGCCTTCAGTAAACAGAAATCCTTCCAGGGCTCCTTCGTGTCAAAACACTCAGATTCTCATTTTGTTTATGCACGAAGGAGCAATATGCCATAAATACACCCACAGACAGCTATGAACTCTAAAGTGCTTAACAAGATGGGTTTCAAAATGGATCTGTTAACTCCTCATGTAGTCACCACGTTGGGCATGACTGTCAGATTGTCCAGTGGTTTTGGGAAAGATGACATTTGATTGGTTAACTGTTCATTTAAGATCTGTAATAGGGAAATAGTTATTTAAAATCTAACATTTCACTTTTGTAGCTTTAGGAAAAACATTAGTTAGCTGAAAGTTATATAGTCTTTCCAGCCTTATATTTTAGCACCTCTGATGCATACTTGGATCCAAGCTTTAGTAACTGCTTCAAGAAAGAGGATAATTCTGAAACATTTCTTAATATTGATCTGTCAGGTTGAACTGTCAATGCAAAATAATTATAGCATTTGTTGTGTTCCAAATGTCAGGGAAAATCCTTGAGAATGCTCTTTATTTTTTCCTATAATATGGTCATTCTCTAAGTAATGTTGGAATTAAGTACTGTCTTAAAGGAGCATCACTGCTTTATCATATTACCTCCTGTACTTTGTATTTGCTTTCTTGATGGTACACTGTAAAAATGGTAGTTCTGTGACTATTCCAGCCTTGAACAGGATTAATTAAGTTCTTTGGCAAATGCACACTTCTTGTGTAGTATAGGATTAATAGGAACACTTATACTAATGGTAAAAGACATCAAATTTCATTTGAAAGCATATTTCATTTAAATCCAGAATATGAATTCTTGTATTTCAGGAAAGGTGGTATTTGCTATATATTCAACATTTCTGAAACAAGAATTTATTTTCTCGTGTTGGATTCCTGTTATGTGAGAAAACTTACCTGTAGCTTTAAAGTAAGAATTTCTCACCAGCACCAATAAGCACACCATACTTAGTGCTGATGTGAGTTTATCCTACAGCAGATTATACTGCAAGCTGAGTAGGAGTACAAATTAGTGGAAGGAGCAGCTTCAGGCATCACATCTATTTACGTCATAAACTGTTCTGTTTTCTTGCTAATGTTTACTCTGCAGCAATTTGATCTTGTCTCTTAAATATAATATGAAGTGCTGCTGGAGTGGGTGTTACATAAGTCTGCAGTTTATCAGCAGATTCTAGTCTTCAGTAAACAGCTAAAAGTGATGAAGTCTTACCTCTGCAAAGCAATGTGACAACTGCAAAAGCTTATCTGTATTCAAAAAAATTCACAACTTTTTAATGGGAATCCACACAGTTGTTTAGCCTGTCTGTTTTAAAAAATAGTTTTAAAGCACAGGGATATTACAGAGAATGTAAAGCTTGCTTAAATGATGGTTCTCTGCAAATTATATTTGAGGCAGAACAGGCAATATTGTTATTATATTTTTCTGTCACACAACTCTACTTAATGGTGGAGAAATAAGAAGTCCTGAAATTTTTTTTAAAAAATCCACAAGTATTCACTCAGTTGGAAAATTGAGTTAAATGCATTTCACTATATTTCTACACCTCTTGAGTTCTCTGCCACAAGATTTCCAGCAGGGGCAGTTTTATGTGGAAACTTTCAGCAGACAATTGTCTGTACAGTTACAATCACCAAGCAGTGCAAGAAACTTCAGTGAAGATGTGTAAAAAGCAAAATTTAAAATAAATAGATTGCATTCAAAATAATTTATTTCTAACAGCAAATCACATAAACAATCAAAAAAATCAAGCAACAATCACATATAATCTTAATGCCAGACAGTAAAACTCTGTTTCACAGAAGGTGAGAGGCAATTCTGGGAAATATCACTAGTCTAGCTTTAATAGAGAGATGAGTAAAATTAATTCAAAAGACTACCTAAATTCTGCATCAGCTCCTGAGTTGTACAAGGAGACTGTGTTCAGCAGTGTCCTCCTGTAGTTTCCCATCAATATATCCACGCTTGCATCTGGTTTTAGGAACACAGAAGTACGCAGCTTGTTTGAGCCTGTAGATCTGGAGGCTTTCCAGTGAATCCAGGTGACTGGCTTGTGCTAGCACTCTTGTTATAATGAAGCAGTGACCATGGGATTTATGTTTCATTAGCTTTGTGTCCAAGCCCCTTAGATTACACCAGATTCCCTTAAACCTTCTTCAGTTCCCATTCCCTTATCTGTGCTCACCTCCCCGACAGGTGAGGTCTCCTCCCCTCAGAGGAGGGAAGGGAGTGCATCCTGGTGTGGTGCTGGAGGGAAGGGAGTGCATCCTGGCATGGTGCTGGAGGGAAGGGAGTGCATCCTGGCGTGGTGCTGGAGGGAAGGGAGTGCATCCTGGCGTGGTGCTGCAGCACAGGAGGTTCGTGGTTCGGCTGCACAGCCGAGCTTTGAGCTGTGAGTACTGAGAACTGAATCAATGAACCCCAAAGAGACAAGAAATGGTTCCTATGTAGGTCAGCACCTGCTCTCACTCGGGGGAAGGACTGGCAGCTGTTGTCCTGCTGAGCCCCTGCACGCTCAGGGCGTGTCTGTGTGAAACTCAGGGTAACCACCTTCTGCACTTGCTTTTGGCTGCAACCTAAATTCTCAGAGATGTCTGCCACAGTATCTCTAGAAAATATGATTCATGTGTGAAAGTGTGGGATTGTTTAAGTTTGGAGTGAAAATAAAGCAATGAGTGTTAGAATTGAGGGTGCTCGAGCTGGAGTTTTTGGAAATTTGCCACTATAAACACAACAAGTAAATCACAAAATATGCTCAGCAGTCTCCATTTCCTCTTTTTATTGCTCTCTCCCTTGGTGTCAGACAGACAATCACTGTTAAAAAGCTGGTGTCCTGCAGCAAAATATCATCCCTGAAGATATTTCCTGGGGCGAAGCATTGCAAATGCTAGGAGTATGCAAAAATGTCACACTACAGTTCCACACCAGAATACAAAGAGCAGCTGATGACACAAACCAAATGACTACTACAGATAGTAAAACATGGTAGTTTGACAGTCTTACTGACATACATATTATCATCCTCATTATTGCAGACAAAGCCCTCTGACAAAAAACTATCTCGTTCCTTATGCAGCACATGCAGTATTTTCTCTTTTTAATTAACAGTGATCTGAGTGAAGTGCTTAGCTGCCCTATATTGAAAAAAAAAGTCTTGGAGAAGTAATTTAGGAAGCACTTTGATAGCTTTCTGCCTCAATTTACAGATATGTCACTCTTTCTGTTTTCTTAAGAAAATAAATTTTGAAATCCTGTCTGGTGCTCACAGAGACTGAAGTCCCTTCAGTAATTCTTTTTGCAGTCTTCTCCACTGACTGACAGCAGTAAAGTGCAGACCATGCTCTTCATGTTATCTGAAGAGCTCTTGATCAGTACAAATAATTTCACGACTGATAGCACCAATATACTGGAATAAAACACTGGAGTACTTTGTATTTGACACCAGCTCACCAGAACAGTGCTGGATTCTACCTGATGTTAGACCTTTACCTGAGTCTTTGCTCAGCTCTGCATTTGTCACAGCACAGAGTGGTGCAGGCAGGAGGTAACAAAGAACAATTGCCTCATTGAGGAGCCAGGTGTTGTTCAGCTGCAGCAGCACTGTACTCTGCTCTTGCAATTTCTCTCTTGAAGGGTTGGGTTGATAATGTACTAAAAACATCCCAGCTTCTGGGGATCAGAGCTGTAGATGAGCACGTGGATGGGCCTATGCTTTGAGAGCTCAGTTTGGCTTTACTCAGCTGTGAGTCCCTGGTCACTTTTCCATTTGGGATTTGGGAATCCAAGCCTCGTAGTTGTTTTTGAAGGTGTACTTCTTTTTTCTTGAGTATAAATGACAAAAAAAAAATAGATAATTAGTTTCTAGTAAAAATAGTGCAAGAAGTGGACCATGACATGTGATCTGTGATCCTCAAACACATTCAAAAGTATGAAGTGGGAAATCAAGTGCAGTAGCAAAAACTGTTTACTGCAGGCAGTCCTTTTGTTCAGGCATGCATATGTCAGTGTCAAGTAATACTTCTTGTGAGGCACTTTGTTATATTTACATATTGCTTCAGATGCACTGAAAAGGTTCTGGCTTCTTCAAATCTGGCATGCAGAGGATACTTAGAGATCTCTCCATGGTGTTGCAGCATTGTGTTTGATGGGCAGCGTGTTAACCACAGTAATAAAAAGCATTTGGTAAATTACCTCAGAGCAACAGAAGGATGCATTTTTGTGCTGTGGTATTTCCAGCCCAATTCTGAGAATTCTCTGTCAGAGGAAGACCAAATCTTACAGATAAAATTGCTTCTTAGCAGCATGTCTGGGAACACTGGTTAGAAAGTCAGAGAGCTGGCAGTGAGTGAGTGGCTCAGTTGGGTCTTCCTCCACTCTGCAGAGCACTCCTGAGTCAGTGGGGCGGATCAAAACCCCAGTATCACTTGGCTGGCCCCTCTAGGGGGGCTGTGCGTGTTACACTGCCCTGAACACATGGACCAGTTAAAGCAGCTCCTTTCACGTGCCTGTCCTTGAAGCAAAAGGCTGAAAGTTCTTAATGAGAATTTATCCAAAAGAATTGTGTTGCACTTCAGTAGGCACTGGAGAATACATAAAATAGAGTTGCCTGGAGAAGCTGTGGATGCCCCATCCCTGGAAGTGTTCAAGGCTGGTTTGAATGGGGCTCTGAGCAACCTTGTCTAGTGGCAGGTGTCCCTGTCCACAGCAGGAGGATGGAAAAGGTGATCTTTGACATCACTTCCAACCCAAACCATTCTGTGGTTCTACGATGATTCTGTGAATAGGTGTCAGTTTCAAATAAGAGAATGGTTTAAGAGTTAGTTACTGTGCAACAGCGCTGCACAGGGAAATCCCTCACAGGTTTTGAATGCATGTCTGCAAGTGGTTTCTGGGTTTAGGCTCTCTAAAGTAAATTCTGTAAGGCCAAATTTTCATTCTTTTAGATACCAAAAAATCCCCATTAAAAATTACATCAAAATCTAAAAACAGGCCTAATATGTAAATGTCTACGTATGTCTGTATTTTATATATAGTGCATATTGTGTATTCCCTGGTGATTCTACCTGAAGTAATATTGTATGTAATATAAGTAATAAATATGCAGTTTAAAATACAGAAGAAATGTTAAAATTAGTATTTCATTATCTAAGACTGGTCTGTAAAATTGCCCTCTGTAGCCTTGTGCTGATCAAGGCTACTGTGTTGGTTTGCATTGAGTTTCCACTCTATCATTATTTATATAGAAAATGTTGTATTCTGAAACCTGGCTCGGGGCTTGCAGTAGACAGCAATATATAACTTTCTGATATCATAGGATTCAATTTATCAAAGTCACACAGATACTAATGGGTATTGATGGCACAGAACATAACAAAATAAAAACAAAGAAAAATAAAACCAGACATTCATCCTACAATCTGGTAATATCAGTGATGAGAGAAGGTGAAAGCTCTGCTCCTCAGACCAGGCTTTACAGATTTGTCTCAGGGTAATATAGATGTAGATTTTAATCTTGCTTCACACTGTGCCTGAGATTGCTTTCTCCACTCCCAGCCACTTTTCTAGAGTACAAAATATTTGCTTGTCAACAGTTTAGCCTTTTTTTCTTTCCATTAAACTCAGAAAACTCCCTCTACATTTTATTTTTTCTTTAGGAGAATGTCAAAATGCCAGTAATGATTTTGGAGGCTCTGTGCTGCCTGATCCATTGTTTGCACATGAATTCAGGTGACTAGGAAATTGATAGTAAAAGGGAATTGAGAAAAACATGATTCAGTGCAAATCAAGAATTTATTTCAGTTCATATCCTATGAAAAATTTCTCTTACTTTCTCCTTCTGATTTTGATGTCTTCTGTGGCAAAAGACAAAGAGTTATGCATCAGCTCATTTGGATGTTGCATTAAAAAACCCACAGAGGATCTCTAGTGCTTACTGTATTTGTGACTCTTACGTGAGTAGTATGACTTCTCTTTAAAGACACTTTTCTTATAAGGTGCTCGCTGCAACTCTAGGGTGATCCTAAAGACACAAAGTACCCAAGTCAATTAATATGAGAATATAAAAATCTGTACTGTCATGTCTCGTTGGGTGAGACATCACCTGCTGTTACTGCTGGTTTTCCCTGCCAGCAGAAGCCCCTTAGGACTATCACTGTTGTGCCCTTGGCCAGACACTTTTTGGGTTTTTAATTACAGGGCATCTTAGGCGTTTCATGGTTCCGTGCACGTGGGGAGCATTACCATCCAAAGTGATGGTACAGGAGGCCAGGATGTTTTAAGTAGCCTTTTCTGTGTGAAAAGGCTCGTGGAAAAGAAAGTGATTCTGCTAATTGGCAAACTTTCATTCATGTCAGTATTTGGAAATATCTCTTGGTTACTGGAAGAGCCATCTGTGATTTGAGCTTGTTCAGTGCTGTATCAAACAAAAACAGAAGACAGGAAACTTCAGAAAACCATTTATTTTAAAATTAAGAACCACTAATAGAATCTGTTTAATTAATCATTTTGTCATCTTTTTATATCAGGAGTTCATGTTCCTCTTGACCTTTTCAGTTGTATTTTTAAAAAATTCTCATTATTGTTATCCTCTACAATAATAAGCAGTATTTAGGGTCTCCTATATCTTCTCACTGTATTTGTGCCAGTGTGGCACTAATTAGATATATCAGCTATTTGGTTCATGCTTTTACACTGACAGTTTCTTTCAAATGGATATAACAAGAGTGAAAAAAAATCTAGAGAAAAATTCATAGTGAAATCAAATTTCCACCCCTGTTTACCTCATTGTAACAGCACGGCACCAAGCCTGCCAGAGTTGGGGAGTATTTGGACAATACTGTCAAACACACAGCGTGGTTTTGGGCACTGCTCTGTGCAGGAATCCAAGAGTTGGACTCTGATCCTTGTGAGTCCCTTCCAACTCAGAGTATTCCATAATTCTGTATTGCTTCTACACAGGCATCTGTTGCACATAAAGCAAAAAATAATGCTGACAATAACAAGGTAAAAAGAGCTTGAATGATTCTGAGCATTAGTTAGATTTTAGGATAAAGAGTGGAAATAGTGACTGGGCATGGACAGAGTAGGCACTTTCTTTTCAGGGCTTAAACTACATCTGTAATGTGAGACTATTTTAAAAATACCTTTTCTGGGACTTTCTAAAAGGTCATACTGATTTTCAGGAGATTTCTGTTCCAGAGAATTTTTGTAGAAAGGACCTCCTTGTGCAACTATTACTTTGCAAATTAGTTACTTTTTGCTATCAGTGTTAAAGAACAGAATTTTGCATTCTGTGATTCACATTCACAGTCATGAAGAGCTGTCTCAGCTACATGTCCCTTGCTGTGAAATACAGTTCTGGGTAAGATGCTCAGCTAAATATGAGATGGCTTTGTCTTGTACAGCTGCCTTTCAGTTGGTTTGATTTAAAAAGCTTCTGAGAAAAAAATGGTCTGTTAGACATACATCTTTGGTATAGAAATAAGGCCTTTTTAGTAAAAATAGAATGTACACCAGGGAAAGCCCTTGTGAGTGATAGTAATGCTCTAATGTTCATTTCTGTTTGGAAAAGGTCTCTTATTTGCATGCACAGTTGTTAATTGTTGGTGACACCAGACCCACCATCCTCTGACCTGCTTCTGAGCTTTATTTCTGTTGCTTTAGACACTGAGGGGGTACCCTTTGTAGTTCGACTGAGCATGTAGCAGTGTGATTAATGATACTTTTCTAAAATACTCCACAGTGGCCACAAAAACAATTTCAGTTAGGTGTTGTTGAACATCCCTTTCTGCCATTCTAAGTGCTATTCATAGATTAAAGTTAATTGAGGTTAGAATAACATTTAATTAATTTACTTCGACACGAGTACAGTGTTATGCATATTCAAAAAGATACCAGGCCCATTGAAGTGGTCATACTTGGACAAGGAATGAGAAGTACAGGGAATATTTGTTTAAACTTGCAGGATCACAGGCATGTTTATTTTCTGGCTTGCTAGTTGAGACCCTTTTCAATCTCAGACAGCTGTGCAGAGGAGCCTGTGTAGATCTAGCATGTGCAGACATAGCTCTGTGTGGCAGAAATTATTTGTGTATGGATGTGTGTGTCCATACAGAATTAAAAATATTAATTTTCATATTTGGGTCCCTACAATGAAGTTATTTATTGGACAGTGATAAGGAATCTGATCCTTCTGCCAAGAAAAGGAATGCAAAATACTTTAGTCTAGGAAATTCTAGACTAAGAGTTCATAAATAAAAACTGTAGAGACAAAGTCTATCTGTAAATGCACATTTTAGTGAAATTAAAAAATATAAAATTCTAAATAAAATAAAGGGAAATTCATCTGCTTCTTCATTTAGAACATACATTATAGCAGCCGAATACCTTAAGTGAATAATTCAAACCAAAATATTAAACAGTCCTTAGCATTGATTTTTTTCAGTCTTTATTGTGTAGGGTATAAAAGTTCTGCCTCCACAGGCAATTCTACCTGCACTGAGTGTCAGCACAGCAAAGAATTTAATAATGTATCTGATGAAAGTGTGGGCATGCACTAAAAACCAAGTCTCTGTTGATGTTCTTTGCTGACCTGACAGTCTTTGCACTTTGTTTCTTAATATTTGTGCACAGCCAAGTACAGTTTTTTGTACATTCTGCTCTGTTGGTTAGCCAGTCTTGGTCCAAAATTTCTAAAGATTCTAAAGATAGCTCACTCTTCCCAATCAAGTAATAATCTGTAGGTGGAAGCCCCATAGTATTTTCTCTAATAAAAATATTTTCAATCTTGTTTTAACAGAGTAAAAAACAAGAAGTTCCTAAGGAAGAACAGGGACCAACAACAAAGAATTTGGATTTCTGGGCACAGCTTATTACCCTGATGGTCACTATTATAGATGAAGACAAAACTGCATATACGCCAATCTTGAACCAGTAAGTAATTACTTTCCCCATAAAAATTAAGAATCATGGATTTATTAAAACAAGGATAATACACCTGAATCAAAAGTTGTATTTTAAATAGAATCTAGCTAGAGATTTTTATACAGAATGTAACATTGACACAGTTTGATAAAAACTTAGTGCTCTGATGATGGAAAGAGAATCTTTTGGTTTAGGAACATTAAAGACATGTGGTATATGAGTCATCCCAAAAATCTGAGTAGCAAAATATTATACAAGAGAGCTAAATGGGTAGAAGGGAAATGTCAGTGAAATTTCAGTGAAGGGAATTTTCAGGGTGATTGTATTGATGAGTATCTTGGCACACATGGTGTTCAAATCACGCTGAGACTCTTTTAGGTATGATTTTTAGGCATGTAATTGTAAAAAAATAATGAACTTCACAAAGAGACCCTCTCCAAATTTATGACTGGCTAGCCAGACTGACTTGAACATGTATAAAGTGGAGAGCAGCATCCTGGAGATGGAAGCTGACTTCTCAGAATTGAAGATGTTGCAGTTGAGGGAGGTACAATCAATAATCAAGACAAGTCAAATAACTTAAGGTTGATACATGAGTAGAAAGGAGAGAAACAATCGATAAACACAGAAAAATAAGCAGTTCTGGGGTTTGAACATGAAATATATAGAAAGAGTGCAAAGAAACATGTTTCATATATTACAGCTGGAGAAACAGACCTCACACTAATTGAAATGTGACGTGATGAGGCCCTAGGGAAACGTTTTAGCTCTTTGGAGCCATTTTACAGAGAGATTGCAGAAAATCTGGGCATAGTCTGGCTGTGGTGACTTATGCAAAAGTTAACATTGAAACCTACATCTGTATTACAGCTAAACAATTAATAGAGGTTTCTGCAGTTGCATTTAATTGAATGCTCTGAAAAGGAGCAGGAAGAGTTTGATTTTTTCAGCCAAAATAAGGTAGATACTAAAAGGCACTCTGCACATTGAGATGTGCTTGTCTGTTGATAAAAGGCACTGTTCTATTTATGGCCCTGGAGTAAAAGTAACAAAGAAACCTCCTGGTGATAACCAGAAGCTGAGAGACATTTCATTGACTTCTGGCTCCTTCCTTTACTTGAAATAAATGAAGTATTATTTCAGTCCTGCCTAATAAGCATCTCTTTGTTCAATCATGTGTTGCACTGACCTTATTAAGGAATAAGCTCTTTTCCTATTGGGGAAAGAAAACACTTTCCCTGTTTATTCCATTTTTATAACGTAGTGTGAAGTTTCTCCATTAATGAAAGCTCAACTTTTTGTCTGACAGGCTGTGTACAATCATTGTAAAATGTCTAACTGAGACAAATACATTTATGTGAGTCATTTCACTGTCTTAATTGAAATTAAACAAGTGTAATTGCAGGTTAATCATCCTAAAAATTGTTCTAGCTGTATTTTTATACAAATGTGAGGGAGAAAGTAAAGGCATAAAGACCAGAGTTCTTCTAAGGGGATTAGTAAGTTCCCTAAAGTACAGATGAATGGTTGTGTAAGATGTGAAAAGAGAATCAGGAGTGGACGGAATTGGGACAGATTAGGGGAGAGAGCTTGTGTCTCTGACTTCTCTCGGTTTCGCTGTTGTTTTGTAAGTGGAGGAGTGAACACAGGGAATAACGTCTTTTAGAAGCAGGAGACATCAGAAGGGAGAGATGAAGAGGCTCTGGGTGGAAAAGACTTGAAAAACTGTTCAGATTTGCTTTGGATACATTTTTTGAAAAGAAGAGCTGCTCCTTACACAGAAGCAGCACGTAAAAACTGTTGAGAAAAAGTGAGACAGCCTCTTCCCCCTGCTTAGAAAAGAAAATGAGTTAAAATGGATTAATGGGAAATATAAGTTGAATACACAATACTGCAAAAATATTACTCCTTATCGGAAATATGTGGGGATGCAGTATCTCAGTGCACTACTCAGGCCTGCATCCATTTGAATCCTATTTTAGAGATGGGGTAACCAAAGATGCCCAGGAGAGCATTCTGATGGAAGTTCTCACAATTGCATATTATTGCTCAGAATTCTACTCCTCAACCAGTGCTGGAAGCCCTATTTTTATATCTACCTTAGAGGCAAAAATTATGCTGTGATGGAGTAGTTTGAGCTGTATCAGATTATGAATCCAGATGAAACATGACACGATGGCCTCAGCAAGCATTGCAGCCACTGACAGACCATACCAGACCTCCCAGCGGGCCTGTGGTGAGCCTGCAGTTCTTATGTGACAGGAGAAACTTGGCAAGTGTGAGGGAAAAACATGGTCTGGTGTTTAAGTTGTAAAATTCTCATTCTGATAGTTAAACAGTGTAAAATGTGTTTGAAACCTGATTCACAAGCAGATCTAGGATTTCCTGGCACTTCTAAATATGCATTGGATGTGCTGTGAAACAAGAGAAATTGCTATCAAAGTAAAATATCTATTGTAATAAAAAGAACATCAAGTCAAGGACAAAATCTTCAAGTCAAATATGCTTCTGTATTTTGAAAGCAAGATCAAAATTTGGGCCTCTGCACATTTTTTTTTTTTTTGCACATATACTCAGAACAGTCAAGTTTTCATTATAGTAAAAATCTAAGAGACAAGACAGCTCTAGTGGGACTTTTAAATTAGTTCTTTACTGATCCTTTAGGTCTTTGCAGTGTAAGGATGTTTTCTCTGCGCTTCAGGAGCTAGGGTGTTTAATATCTCTGAGAAGTTGGGGATAGCAACTTGTATTGTAGAAGCAGCATAATTGTAACCTGTGTGCCAGTGAGTTATGAAACATAGGGCAGTGGAAAAAAAATTACGGAAAAAATCAGAGTTCAGTGTATCATGGATTGGACTCTGTCAGCCTCACTTTAGAATGTTTCTTTGATGATGGAAAGTGTATCTGATGTGTTTTGTGTCTTGATCCAGTGATATTCCCCGTTATCAGTTACACTTTACTCTGTGGAAGCATGTGAATATCACTTCTTTCATTGAACTTGTGAACACTGTGTAACAAAGCTGTTCTCATTCTTTCACAACACCCACTGTCACCTTGTCCTGCAGCAATGTGTCACACACTGACAGACCAGGTCAGTTATGTAGACTATATGAAGTCTTGCCCATTATTTTTATTTCGGGGAAAGGAATGTTACTTTGGTTAAAAATAAAGCTTTGGATGGATGGAGGATAGAGCACAAAAGTAAGAATAAATGAACTCTTGGCTCACAGTTTTAATAGAATACATATTTTCCAAAATCGGAACTTTTGTCTTAAGGGTTAGGGAAGCAGTGGCCTTGGGCAGCACTCCACAGCTGGTGTGATCTAAACTCTGGTTTGTGAATACATGCACAAAAATGAATGTATTCACCCCCTAGGACGGTGAAATTTAGCACCTGGATGAGATTGAAGCCACCAAGTATGGAAAATTAGCTATTCTGAGAAAGTGCATCTGAGGTGCAGAGACTTTGATATTCTCAAGATGTAGCAGACTGGGGATTTGGCAGCACAAATTAAGAAAAAGCATTTTTAATTGTCATGATAGAATTTTCTGAGTTTTGGGTTGGACTAGAAACACGCAGCACTGTCTGGGATAAATGCTTTGGGGGGGTTATATATGTTTTGCTTGTACATTGATTCTTTTCATTTTGTTTTAAACTGAGTTCAATTTCATTCCATTGATCTGTGGTTTTATATATAGCCCTTTGTTAGAACTAGCCAATGAGAATTGTTTTCGCTAAATTATTGCTTAATTAAAATCAACAGAGGGAAGACATTTATAAGTGGCTGTCTTGGATGTGCAATTTAGTATTTTTGGAAATAACATGGATATGGTCCTGTATGGGCAACATAACTCCTCTGGATAAACTGAGATTTTATACAGTTCCAAGAATGACATAGAAATAGAAATTGAGAAAATTATGGCCTATGGGGCAGAAGTAACTGTAGCAAGAGCAAACTAAATGACTAACAGAGTGCTCTCCTGGTTGTCCTTTTGCTTCACTGAGAAATTAAAAATACATGGCTTTTACAAAGATTAGAAAATGTGATGTGTAGAGATTTGCATGGGAAATTTCTATGCTATTTTGCTGCTTAGGGATCAAATTCCGAAGTAGTTTGAAAAGGTCTTTTTACCTAAAAAATAAGATGATAAAATACAAATGATACAAAATACCGTATTTATATAGATGCCTCAGTATTTGACCTCTGGTGATCTCTTCCCTTTAATAAGACAGCTGCTTCTGTTGCCATTTCTCTTGAGCATGTGGAATGTGCTGTGTGCCTGTGTTGTGCAGTAGCTGTGTCAGCTTCTCACACATGAGCTGCAAGGATGCCCCTGGCAGTTGCACAGTGCCCGTGCCTGAGAGCTGTGCAATGCCCACCAGTCTGGTACAAGTATAAAAACTACCATCAATTTTAGACTTCACCTAAGTGCAGCCAGGTGGGATATGTTGAACTACAGTAGTTTAAACAACATCGATAATTGCAGTTTGTGTGCACATGTGCTCTCCCAAGTTAAAATGCACAGACATGTGTGTTAATCACTAATCAACACGTGTGTTTTTATCAGACCCAGCCTTGCCTTGTGGCCAGGTTTGCAAGATGGTCAAAAGAAAGTGTAAATATTAAATCAGCTGTTAAATACTTCCTCAGAGCAACATTGTCAAAGTTCAGGTCTGGTGCTAAGAGAGAGCTCAGAGTGGACTGGAGGTAAAGAAATTAAGACAGCTGAAATGCATTCCAGCTTTTGAACAGAAATTAATTTTGTGTTAACAGAATTAATACCAAGTTCTTTAATTGACCAGCCATTAGCATAAAGAAGGCTCAGTGAACTCAGCTAGCAACTGCTCCCTACTAAAGTGGCAGAGCTAATGAGCTGTTTAAGGACTTTTTCTTTGCAGATATGATCAGGGTCAAATAGCTCTCTAAAAGGTGCACATTACTTAGACCGTACTGCTACCACTTTAAAGTTGCACGTAATTCTCCGTCTTTCTATGTCAACAAGACCTTTAAAAATTCTTACGTTTTTACAAAAATTATTACAGAATATTTTCTTAATTTGATTAGTGCTTTAGTAAAAGGTCAAAACACTTTGGATCCAATTCTCTGCTAGTATGAAGTGTAATAAACTTAACACAAAAGCCACAGAGCTCTGTGTATTTCCTCATTAATATATTCCCTTATTTTCTGTATTCCTCGTGAGCTGTGGGTGTATTTCTGTGGCTTTCACTGCACCCCTGTGTTAAAGAACTGCTTTATCCCACTGGGAGGTTTTGTGCTCTGCCTTCTGCTCTTCAGCCACCTGACCTTCCTGGCTCTGCCTCTGTGCCCTGAGAATGGCTCATATTCATGTCGGCCCCACATCTGCATTAAAGACAGCCCTTTAAAACAAAAAATGTGACATAAACACAGTGTTGATCACTAAAATGCCAGCTTTTGCTAGTTGCTAACAGTGAAAGTGGTAACTCAAAGATTAAAGCCTTTCTTTTACATAAAATGAGAGGCAGCTGGGATCTATGAAAAAGTTGTGTAAAAATACTTAATTGATAGCAGCAGAAAGTATCTAAAAAGGCCTTTTTTTCAAAGGTGACATGAAGCATAAGACCAAACTAAAATTTTGAATCAAAATCTGCATTTCACTACTTGTTATATTCTTAAATGTTTTATCCCTATGTCAAGGTGGAAGTCTTCAGTGAATTGGATTCTCTGAATATATAAATTAATATAAATTCACAGACAGCAGTGTCACAAGGGAATTAAGGAAAACCCGTAGCTGCTAAACATCTGAGAAAACTGTTTAATATTCTTCATAAGCCATCTAATTTATCTAAAACTAAGGAATCATCTGCAAGATAGATGAATGTTGCTTGACTTAAAATGTCACGTGAGGGAATTCGTGCAACATTTAACTAATTACTTTCCCAGGCCCCCCACACCGGGGAAGTTTTTCTTTGAAGGTTGGATGGTTTATATAATTGTTACAAAACATAAAATACGGCAAGTGCATACTAGGGGGATTATTTTGTGGGAATATTTGCCTTCTTGCTGTGCAGATGTAAGCAGAGGTCCTAGCAGCAGGTGAACTGATGTAATGTGATTGATTGCAGGTTCCCTCAAGAGCTGAACATGGGAAAAGTCAGTGCTGAAATCATGTGGACTCTGTTTGCCCAGGACATGAAATATGCTCTGGAAGGTAATTAGAACAAACTCTTAATTACACTAGTGAGTTCACCAAGACTGATTTTTGCTGCAAGTGATACCTGGCACCAGCTTTGGGTGTGCTTAGAGCTTTCTGGTGTACTTGTTTAAGATGCTTCGTAACTTAGTGAAAAGAAGGGGTATAAGGAACCAAATCATTGTACTGTGAATAAATGAAGTTAGCTGTGGGAGAAGGACACAAAAGAACTGTGACTGGAAATGCTGTTTCTTAGATCTGATAAGAATCTTCAATGTCCAAAGAGGCACACATATGCTTGCTAGAGAGCATTGTAGACACTCCAATTTTTCTCACTGGCTGAAAATTGCTAACTTGCCCATAAGGAGCATTTGCAGAATGAAATTATGGAGAAATCACACAGTTACAATTAAATCTTATTGTGTTCAAAAAGCAGGATGTATTCATTCCAGTTCCCACAGAATCAAATGCAGTTTCATTTTATCTCTGAAGATGTTGCTGTGGTTAACCATTGTTTAAATTCACGGAGTTTTGCTATATAGTAGATTGTTTCCAAGTAATGGTTTCAAACGGCCAATAAAATATGGTTATTGCAGCAAACCAAGTAAAAATACCTGCATGAAACTGGCACTGTCTTTAGTCAAGTCAGCTACTAACTACAGAGCAAGTCTGAAAGGGGTGAGAAGAAACCTATGAGGCTGGATTTAAATAATGATGCAATTCAGCAGGCATAAAGGATTAAAAAACCCACATATTTGAAGATTCACTTCTGTATTATTCTCTCCAGAATGTCTAATGTGATAAAAGCAGTGTGGTGGTGCTTTGATGACATGGTGGATTTTTATGATGCCAAAGAAAGAGAAAAGATGAGTGGCTAGAATGGCTAGTGATGGGAAAAACTGTTTTGTTCATCTGCTGTTGTGCTACTTCATTTTGTTAATTGTGTTATTTGAATGTGGACCTTCCGTACTAAGCACAGCACAGGAAAAAGAGGAGAAAGGAAGGAAATTAAAATATGTACAACGACAACAGAAGACATGAGGCATCTTAGATGTGGGTAGGAGAAGAGATTCAAACTATTGTTCCAAAGTGATGTTCTGTAGTCATGTCAGAGTCAATCAGAAGGACAAGTTTGAGAAGGGGTGTCAGGCAGGAGATCATCCTTAAGGAGGGATCAGTGAAGGCAAAGGCTTCCAAGAACTGAGAAACACGAAGACCAAGTGAAAGCCACTGTTTTGGATTAAAGCATCTTCCCAGTTCCATCAGTGAAATAACCTTCTCTCTGGAGAGGCTGTCAGTCAGGAACAGCTATTGGAAAATTGCTCTTCAGGAGCTGTGTTGTGGTTCCCTTACAGATGGCTGGCACAGGTTACTGGGGATTTCTGATAGCCACCAACTGCCATGACTTCAGAACCCTGAGTGTGTAGTTGTGCTGCATACACACACAGACATCCCTCAGCACACAGAGCTTGTAGTGCTTCAGCCACTGAACTGTAAACGTTCTGTACTGCAACAAGATCATTCACAAAACATCACTTACTCCGTTATAGGAGTGTTAAGTAGAGCACGCTGATCACTCAAAAGGCAGCTTCAGATCAAGACATGGTTTGTCTCTTGGTTGTAAAGAACAGAACAAGAAGCTCTTAAGAGTTAATTATACAATATATCAAGTGTGGTGCTTGGGCTGAATCAGGACTTTAAAATAAATATTAATGTTAATATTAATCTTTATTCTGCAGAGAGAGATACAGAAGGCATTTGACTTTCTATGTTCCAGACCAGTCCCTGAAGGTGGTCTGACTTCTGTGTTGCTGTGGATACTGACTTTCTGAGGAGAGGAAATGCCATTGCTGGCATTAGGAATTCTAAGCTGCTCCCAGAATCATTAGTGAAACAGTTCCTGCATATAAATAATAATTAAAGGAAATTGAAATTAGTATAAGTTATTATTTTGAAATTAGTTTAAATTGCTATAAATATACACAATTTTACCTTCTATGATTTCATTCCTAAACAGGAACCTCAATAATCTAGTCACAAAACATAGATCAGTATGCTGATCCTCTACCCAGCTTTGCTGGGATTTGAATTATTAATTCATTCCATAGATATTCTACAAACTGGGTTTAACTCAGTTGTTGATGGCAATAACATTTTTTTCTTAACATTCTTTAAGATTAGAAGCAAGCCCTTAAATATGTTCACAGTTGGTCCTCATGGTTTTAATGGAGTTCATTAAAATGCATTGCATATTCTGCTATGCCACTCTCGCCTTCCAGGTTATTAACACAGGCTGCCATCTGTTCATACCTAGTGTCCAGGGCTGTGATTGCAATCTTTCCCTGCTCCAATTTAGGATTAATCTCCTGAAGCAGCATCTTTTGTGTTACGAAGTTGATTCCTTTCTGCATCCAATCAAAAAGCAATGAACTGGTCCAGTATTGTTTGCAGAAGGATTGCTCATGTGATAAAAAAGATTAGATTAGCTCATCCGAGATCCTGTTTCTGGTTTTACCCACTTCATTTATTCACAAATATGTCCAGCCACACCCAGCAGCTTAAATCCAGGAAATCAGAAGACAGCAAATACTGGAGCATCCACTTTCCATTCCTTTTCCCTTTTTGCTGAGTGCAGTTCAGAGTGGCTGCTCAGGCTCTCTCCTGTCCCTGTCCCTGTCCCCAGGAGCTGAATCCCTCCTGGATCTGCCCGGGGTGGGGGGGTGTGCACTGCAGAACTGCTGCTCTCCAGCAGTGCCCTCTGCCCACCTCCTCTTGCAGAACAACCCAGCAGCCCTGTGAGGGGCACCAGCAGGCACCACACACCCTCTGCCTTCTCTTCTCCCTTGGTCCTTGCCAGGACCCTCCAGCTGGGAGGCTGCTGCTGTGACACGGAGGAGTCAGAGGGGACAGCAGCTGCCACGGCAGTGGCCTTTGGCTGGAGAAGAGCAAAGCCGTGTCCCTGTGAGCACCAAGGCAGCAAACTGGCCCTGGGGAACAGCTTGGTTTTTTGGTGAGGGAGGAAAGGACATCCCAAAGCACAGTTCAGGTCTCCACAGCTGCCAAGATCAGGGCTACACTGTGCCAAGCCAACATGCCTTGGAAACAAAACTGTGCTAAAATCTGGTACTAAGTTCATCATTTCATTCTAGATTTTCTTCCAATTTAAGTTAATTGAAATGTTTAGCCTTTGCATAGTGTTAAAGGTTTTAGGCAAACTTTAACAAATTGAGTTCACACCAGTTATATTTTGTTTCTGATCTAATGGATTATTTTCATGTATAGATCTTGCATTGAAGAAGGTATGTTTTTGAGAATTCCTTAGAAATTAAGGAAGTGATCTCTTGGTCCTAATCCAAATTCAGAACACCTACAGTGATGTTGCTGCACTTTGTAACCAAAATCCATGGTTACCATGGATAAACCCATCTATTATCAAGTTAAAATTGTCACAGGCTGACTCATATGGGCACCTGTTTGCTCCGTTCTTTGGGTTATGTGAACTGAAGAGGTAAAAGGCATGGACACTAAATGACTTAGTAGGTCCTGTGAAGTGTTTGCTGATGTTCTCATACGTTAATATCGGGAATTGTGGATGCATTTTTCACTTACATGTAACTAGAAATAATATCCTGGGAGAGTCTTTAAATATTCTCTAAAAGGCATAACAGCCTGGAGAAAAAAGTTCAATTATTCATGAATTACTTTTGTGCTCATTTTTAATGTGCTATAAATCTTAACTTTAAAAAGAAAATATCAATGAATGGTACGTGTAAGTTGTACCCTCCTGGACAAGTTTGCCTATTAGTGGCAGTAGCTCATTTCTAAAATTGAAATAAACATTTTCTTGGTTTGTCATACTATAGCAAACATTCTCAAGTTACATTGTATAATCAAATAACCCATTTATGCAATGCTTGAATGAAAAAAAGGTGCTATTCATTCCAGAAATTCCACTCTTTTTGGATGCAATATAAGATAGATTTTTAACAATGATTTAAGCAGCAGATGTGCAGAGAATTTGATAGCAATAACATAATTGTCCTCAGTGAAAGACTGGTCTACCTTGTAAGAATACCTTTTATAGAGCAAATGTTTTGTCATTTAGCTTTCTGTAATAGTTTGTGAAAAACCTGCTGCCTAAAAAAAAAAGGTTCCTCAGAACCATGAGAGAAGGCAACATCTTCACTCTGTGGTTCTACTTAATGCCAGTAACAATGATTCTGTTCTGGGGAGAATTTGTAGTGCTCTCAAGTAGCACGAGGATGAATAAATGCACTATTTAGACAGAAACTGATATAGTGATTTTTCTTGAGTGCGATGGAAAAGCAGTGAAGGTGAAAATGCTACTGCAATGCTAAAAAGGCTATAAAAGCCCACAGGGGCGCTTCATAAGCTGATTTGCACAAAACCCTGTAACTCACTGTATAATAACACACTTCTGAAACACTTGTTGGATGGCGTGGTGTACTACTGCAGTGCTGATTTGGCATAATACTAAAACTAAACATTTCCTTCTGATGTACCTAGCTAGATCTGAAAAACACAGGTTGTGTAAATCATAGAGCATTTTCAGTGAAAGAGAATCAAATGGTACATGCAAGTGTATGGCAGAGGATGGGATGCTTCTGCTGTTACAGAAAATTAGGTTCGCATCCAGATATATGAGATTTGTGCAATACTGTGTTGCAAAGCAAGCAGAAGTAAGAAGCAAAAAGGAGGTTTGAAAGTGGTAAGTTCCTAGTACATACTATTTACACAATAACATCATTCCTGCTGAGCACCTGTATTAGGTCATTTTTAAAGGGAGTTGGGAAAAGAAATTCCTCTTTTGCTTAGGGAAGAACGTGCAAGTGACATGATACCTGAAACAGATGAGATCTATGGAAATTTTAGGAAGCTGTGAGCAGTGGACAAAGATATGATTATTCTGCTCAGAACTTGTGTATCCCTGGTCCCATGCTGTGGGAGAAGGAAATGAAAGATTGGAGCAAGGATAACGTGCCTGGTAGCTAATGGAGAAAAGGAATGGAGCTGTCCAGGTCTGCAGTGGCCGCCTGAACAATGCAGAGCCTAGTGTACAAGCTTAAACAAGGATCAAAATCCTGGAAGAAAGAGGGACATTTGCTCCAAACAAATTAAATCAGACTTTGAAAATGCAGGAGGTGATTACAGGTGGCTCTATGACTCCTGCCACACACCTCTGTGCATGTTCAGTGTGTGGCAAACAGGAGGACACTGAAACGGTGAAGTCCATTTGAAAAATGTCAAACCCACTTTATTTAACTATCTTTTCTACTTGAGCCGTGAGTCAGATGGCTCTAGAGCTGTGGAGTTGGCTCCTCTTTCTTAGCTCTGGTGAATGCAGGTTTCACAGATTCATGTAGGACTGGCATTCGTAGCTGTTACTTCCTCTGGCTACTACACAGCTACGGTTGTCTTCTCCAGCTTGACACTCAAAAGCTTCCTAACCATTTTGTAACAGCCAAAGAAGAAGCTAAAGAATGAGAAGTCAGCAAATTTGTGGTTTTTTCTCACTGCAGTGAAGAGAGGTGAGAAGCCTTATTTGTGGTTTGGTCTTTGGTTTTTGTTTTTCCTAAGGGCACTCAGATCTTGAAAATTGAAACTGTGGGTACTACCACCTCAGGGAAAATCAAACCAATTATGCTTTAAAATGCAAGTCCTGTATTGTTGTGTCACCAGTGCACCGAGGTACAAGAATGTTATTTACTGTTAGAATGCTATTAAGTGCTTTTATTTCCACTCCTTCTATTACAGAACATGAAAAGCAGCGATTATGCAAAAGCACAGATTATATGAATTTGCACTTCAAAGTGAAATGGTTTTATAATGAGTATGTGCGAGAACTCTCTGCTTTCAAGGATGCAGTTCCTGAATACTCTCTGTAAGTGGTGTTTCGGGAAGGCTTCCATGAGTCTGGGGTTTCTGCAAGGTTTATTTTGGTCAAATATTATGCTCGGCTTTGTGCAAGATCTCAAGGTGTGTAGCACTGGCAACTACTTTTTACACTTCCTTCTCTTTAGTTCTTCATTCTGTCAAGTGAAATAGTCCAGGTGAGAAACGTGCAATTAGTTATTTCATCAATTTCTACAGTTGTTGTAACTGCAGGTCTTGAGAGATGACAGAATGCTTTGGTCAGAAAATGTCTGAGGAAGGTGTGAGATGTAGGAGCAGTAGCACTATTACTTACAGGTCCCTGCATTTGTTTTACAGCTAAATTTGGATAAAGATACAATGCTAATGGGATATACTACTGAAATCATTCTTACTGGATCGGGTTAATACTCAGCTGCTGCTTTTCTTTTTACCTGTCTCCCTTCAATGACTATATTCACTCCTGTCCTTTTATATGAGCTATCCTTTATCTTCTGCCAGTCTGCTGCTTTGCTGAGATGGTTTGAGGCCTGTTATTACTTTAATTTTTTCTAAAATAAACTAAAGAAAAATAAAACATACATGATTTTTACTAAAACAAAGTTATATACAAGTTATTTCAAAGTTATACAAGTTATATAAAAGTTATATACAAATAAAAAATAAATGTTACCAAAGAGCCAGTATTGATAGAAGATGCACACCTGCCGTGCTTCACTGGTAGAGAATTGGCTACTGCTAATTTTACATCACCAGGGTATACCAGCAAGAGTATTATGAAACTGAAGCCTGAAAAGCCTTTTCGTAGCTGCAGAATTTTGGTGACAAAAATTTTGCCAGGTTTGTTAGAATTTTTTTAGCAATAAGAATAGATATGAAAACAGAAGGTGCCAAACTGCGGGGTAATATGACATCTCTCCTCTTGGGAACTTTATGAAATATACCTACTTTACAAAATTGCTTTTAATTTTCAGGTGGTTTGAACCATTTGTCATTCAGTGGCTGGATGAAAATGAGGATGTCTCAATGGAATTTCTTCATGGAGCACTAGAAAGAGACAAAAAAGACGGGGTGAGCCTTTACTTTTTAAAGACAAGAATAAATAACGTATGAAGACAGTTTTGTATTGTTACAAAACCAGAACTACATTTGGACCCGCAATATCCTTCTCAGGCTTCAGGAGATAACAGGTTTTGGAGAACCTTACAGAGAAGTTCCTGCTCTAATTCCCTCTGCCTAAATCCCCACAGAATTTATTCTATGGTGCCATTTCATTAACCTATGATGTGATGATGATGTCATGAAGGAAAATTCTATTTTTATTTTTAAGTGGCTTGAAAGTATCAGACAAGTGAAAAAGCTGCATTTCTCAGTATTATCGATGGCAGTACTTTTTTGTTTCTGTATTACTTTTTGTGACTCTAGAAGGAGTTTCAAGTATAAGAATCAGTGAAGACAGTTTTGATCTCTGCACAAATATTAACATTTGACTGTTTCTCTCTAGTTTCAGCAAACATCAGATCATGCCCTCTTCTCTTGTTCTGTGGTTGATGTCTTCACACAGCTCAATCAGAGCTTTGAGATTATTAGGAAACTGGAGTGTCCTAATCCAGAAGCACTGTCTCATTTAATGAGAAGATTTGCCAAGGTAAATTAAAGTCAATGCATCTCAGCTAAGCTTCAGAGAGAATGATAGTGTTGCCATGTATTTAAAAGCTAAGTGGTGGCAGTGTTTTCTAGAATCAGTGGTTTTTTTCTGTCTGACTGGGATCCTCAGAAAGGCGCTGTGGCTTAAGGCTGGGTCTTGTCTGCTCTGTCAGAATGGTTTGCCTGTTGGAGAAGTTCTATCCTCTCTGAGAGTTCATGTTTATGTATTTTATACAAATATGTATGCATATACATTATCAGTTGTTATCTTGCTAAGAACTGATTGCAGTTCCTTTAATAGAGCCATTCAGTGAAATGCAATTAGCTAATTAGGCAGTGCAAGTGAAGGAAAAATTCAAGGTGTGGCAGTAAGGTGTATTTGTTTGAAGTCCTGAGGTGGTAGTTATTCACCTGCTGTTTGATAAACTCAGCTCTGCTAGCTTTCTATTTGGATAGTTATGTTTCCTCCCAAGCTCTGAATTTCCATTATAGTCCTGCTGGCTTTAGAAAAGTTCACATTTACATTTAATTTTGTTCTTTCGTTGCAACAGTTCTCCATTTGCAGAGTTCCTATTTACATGATTATTGTAAGGTAACTCATATCGCCAGGCTTTGAACAGTGCTCCTTTTGTCTTTTCCCATTATATTTCTAGTCTATGTATTGTCACCCTGGAGGATTTTTTGAGCTTGCTCCTCTTCCATTAACTGTGTAGTACATTGCAAGGAGTAGAGTTCTCAGTGCTTCTCAAAAACAGCACTGCTAAAATTAAACTGTCTCTGCTACTGAAGATTACATTAAGAACTACCCACCATCTGCTGTGCAGGGATTTCAAAATGTGCTCACAGGATTGTTTCTATTATATCTAAAAAATATAATACACTGTATGTGTAAGCACCTGTAAAACCTATCATTTATACAAACCTCTTTTTTTATTATTTTTGCTTTACGTTATGAAATTCACCATTTAAAAGAGTCTTCTCCTCTTCTAGACTATCAACAAAGTACTTGTTCAGTATGCTGCAATTATTTCAAGTTACTTCAGCTCATATTGTGATAAAGAAAATGTGGTGAGTAAGAAGCTGTGGCTTTTTTCTGCCTCGGAAATTACCTTTAAGTTACTTACTGTACTTTTTGAAAATGTAATCACTTCTTTATATGAAAAAACATGAATGGAGGGAGGTCAGCATGTTTTCATAGCTGCTTACAGTGCTGTGTAGAAGCTGGGAGAAGTGAAATTAGTAAAGAATCCTAGTTAATAATTTCAGTATTAAAGTTAAAAAATAATTACAAGATGACCACAAATGTGCTGTGGATACTAGCCTAATACTATGGTGAATGTATCCTCATCTTGTTTCTCAAACAGAAGAAAATGTGTTTGGTTTGGGTTTTGACTGTGCCTTGCCTGTCTGTATCAGTGCACACACTGGAGAGTTGGTAAGGTCCCTGTTCCCTGTGCTGGGAGCGTGTGCAGGCGTTCCTGCCGCTGCCACTCGCGGTGCTTCAGCCACGCAGAGGGGAGCAGAAAATCGTGTGCTGCTTTGTTGCCTCGCTGCTCGCAGGGGAGTCCCTAATGCAGGACCCCAGATTGCCATGTTTGCCTTCAATGGTGCAGCCCTTGGACAGCCCATCAGGGACCTCAGCTGTCCTTGTGTCACGTCCCTGTGCATGACTTGAGGACGTGCTCCCTCCTGCCAGTGCTCTCTGTAGTGAGGGGCAGTGTGATGATCTAGAGGTCACCAACATACTCACAATAATAGAATTGAGAAAGACATCTATTGCAGCTAAATATCAAATACTGGTCGTTCATATGAATTTAATGTTAATATTAAATGAAGTTCACTGCTTTCTAGAAGAAATGAGTTCTAATAAAGCATTGAATCATCAAGTCTGTTTGTGCACTCTTTTGGCCTGTCCAGTAGGATTCTTTAATCGTTGAAGTGAGTAATTTCTGAAGTCATTCTTGTATGCCTATCTTTCTTAAGGCTTTAGATGAAATTAATCTCATTATGAATGCTAGAATGGCTTGGGTTGGAAGGCACCTTAAATATCATCTAATTCCACCCCCCTGCCATGAGCAGAGACACCTTCCACTAGACCAGGTATAAAGTATTGTATCAAATGCCTTTGAGGGGCGTTAACTTTTTTTAATAGAACTTGCCTCATTGAAAGACATATTTTTAGCTTAATTGAAGTCCGTTTGATCATAATTTCAGCTACAATAAACGTTCATCTGCATTAGAGTTGACAGAAGATATTAAAAGGAATACTTTTTATGATTCAGATTAGAATTTGGCATTCTTTTTCAAGTCAGTACTTTCAGTAATTTTATTAAACCCTACAAAATGTGCACATAAACTGTTCAAATACAAGCATATCAAAGATGCTTTTTGTAAAGGTATTTATCTAATGTAAAAACAGTCTCTTATCTTCCACCTCCTGTCAGCCTTTACAAACAAACGTGGGTCCTTGTATTGTACTTGCCACTCACTTGTATGTGTAGTTGCATCTGTCAGATTGCTGTAAACTGCTGCACAGACTGTTCTGAAGGGTAGGGGATAACGAAGTGCAATGAGACTGGTTTTAAGTAATGTTCTTTACTGACAACAATAGCAAGTTTTTCTTTGAGCCAAGGTAGGCGTAGGCTCTTAAAAAGCCACCTGAGCCAGCCTCAAAGGAAACTTCGAAACTGCTTCAGTGTGAAGCATTTCTGTCATAGCTTCAGTGTGTTGCCAAAGGCATTTGCATTTGTTTGGAACAAAAGGAAGAGGTTGTTGTGTTCAGCTACTTATGCATTGTTGCCTCTGCTCTCCCCAGGATGATGCTGTGCTACTTGCATTAACCCACCAGATGTAACTCTATTAGGCATGACTAGAAACTACCTGGGGATAGCTCAGGACATGAAATTCCGGGGTCTGAAGCCTGTCCAGCTGATTGGGAGATGGCATCCCGTTCCCTGTGGGGCAGGGCTGCCTTTAGCGGGCAGTCACTGGCGAACCAGGCAAAGGGAAGTGTCCGTAAAGGAGGAAGGAAAGGCAGCGGTGGACGGGAACCTCCTCTAAACAGCACAGCTGTATGAATGAAGATGGTCCTAGAAATCTTTTCCAACCTTAATGATTCTGTAATTCGGTGAATGTAGGGCTGCTGAAGAATTGGTCATGCACAATCTCACATTTGGTGCTCTCTCTGTAGGCCTGTATCTTGATGAACAACATTCAGCAATTAAGAGTCCAGCTTGAGAAAATGTTTGAGTCCATGGGAGGGAAGGAGGTGAGTCACATTTGTTTCCTGCTTCATTCAAAGTTCCTTAGAGATCATTAGCACCATGTTTGCAACTTAGTCAAAGCTTTCACTCCGAATTGCAAAGAAAATCAAAATGTTAAAAAAAAGGTCTACAAGACCTATTTACTGTCCTGACAACGCTGGAATGACCTAAGGCTATTTCACACACACATGCTAATGATCTGTAATGTTCTATCAGCTCTGGGTGTTTTGTGTTGCAATCTGTAGTGCCAGCTTTATATTAATGTTTGTATTGGAGTATAGTTTGCTTTTCTGTATTGGTACGTTTTGTCTGTAATGTGTCATTGTCTTTGTCCAATGCCTTTGACTTGCAATCCACTGAGCAGAAGAAAGAAGGAGAGAGATTCTCTTATGAGGTTTGTGATAGTAAGCATCTTTTATTATTCCTGACCATATTTTCTAAGGCTAAGAACAGTCACATTTTCTACTTATTTCCATTGATGCATTTGTGTAATTCCCTATGATCTAAAATCAAAAAGAGCTATGCTTGGGCGTTCAGTTGATGCTAAATTGAAAAGTTTGACTAGGCAGATAGTGTAAAGCCTTTCAGAGTTTTAAAAAAATCTGTAAAACATTTTAAGTGCACTTTTCAGTATCTGAGGGCCTGCTTGTATTCAAGATACCATTTCACCAAGAGCTGTTTCTCAACAGCCCAGAACATCCTGAGCTTTACCCCCTTTTTCATTTCAGAAGACTTAAAAGTGCCTGAAGTCCTGTCAACAGTAAAAGGACACAAACAGTGCTTGAATACTTTCCTGACTGTAGCCTTTAACTGTTCTGAAATGTGATGAAGAAATTAACATATCTTCAAGCCGTAGAAAAAATCCTGTCTTCTTGTTGAGAAGCAATGTTTAGAGCATGATTATCCTACCCTTATTATCAGCAGCTGGCATTAATAAGGATGTTACACATACATCATCCTTTTTCTTGTTGGGGCTGTAGTTTGATAGATTCACGAAACTTTGATCTCATGTGGCCACGCTGTAGAAAAAACTGGAAGATGCAGCATTTCATATTGCCCCATGCACACTGGGACACCGCCGAGGTGAGATGGGTCCCCTGTGCCATGCAAGGAAGCTGCAGCCTCCAGATGCACCTCACCTCCAGGGAGCAGAGGTTCTACTGAGCCAGAACCAGCTCCCTGAAAGTGCCATGGCAAAAATACTTCCTGCTCCAGATAACAGGAAATAAACTTCTGCAGCCTCCTTGTTGCAGATTTCTTACCAAACTTTGAAAATAGATATTCATCATCCAGAAGTGGCTGGTTTTGCGGTTCCTATTAAACCCTTTTCCCTCTCTGAATATTACAAATAATCTTGTCCTCCATGCTTTTATGTTCTGTGCCAAGTGCTTCTGTATTAGGTCTTGGATCCAATCTTACTTTTGAATACCGTGATTCGTGAAAACAGCTAAATGTCCATAAATCGGGATAACGACAAGGGCAGGCGAAAGCTGAGTCACATTTTATGTCTATTTCTATCAAATTATTTTCAACCAAAATATTTGCTTGAATCTCTAAAATGTCCTCTTTTCCTCAAGAAAATATTAGTTTTTCATTTGCTCCTAATGCCTTATATAATAATAAAAGAAAAGGAATTTTTCATAGCAATTTACTATCAAAAATTCTTATGACTTCTCATCCTTTTTGGTTTCCTTTTGCTGTTAATGAGGATGAATTATTAAAGTTGTTACAGTATCCAAAGCAGCATTTCCTACAAATATGGTGCAACATGTAACCCATGGAGAAAATCTGGATATATTTTTCTGTAATCCTTAGTTAGGTGCCTTAAGTGTATCTCTGATTCACAGTCCAAGAGAAGAGATCTTAAAAATACATTCAGACTTTTAGGGCAACTTCTTGAAGAAAAGTACATTCGTGTTCAATTTTTTTTCACCCATATCAAAATGCCTCTAAAATGTTTGTCCTCAAATTGGAATACTTACTCCACTTGCTGTTCCAAAGGCACAGTTGCTAATGGCCAATTTGGCTTATTGAACTGGTACTTATAAAAAACCAAAGCCAGCAATAAAATCTGTAAGCAGTTTCCTTGAAGGGAAAAAACAGTTTAATATTTCATTTGTGGAGGGCATAAAAGTTAGATGATTTTCAGCAAAATAATGAGACCCATTTCAGTTGAAGCAAAACTAATTCTAAGAAGAATTAAATGCTGTTAATCTCCTCAGTGTCACACTGTGAGCAGTATGTCTTTCAAACTGTGCAGTCAAAATAGCCACAATCAAGCAGCAGTCTCTGTATTCAGAGTAGGCTTATTGCACATTGCAGGCAGGGAGCTCTGTAAATAGAGAAAAAACTGGTTTCTCAGATCCCCCACCATTAAAATAAAATAGTCTGAACAAGATGAGCTTCTTTATTAACTGTCCTCCTCTGCTGCAGCCAAGCAGGAAGGGTATGTACAAATCATATCAGTGAGAACAGTCTGCCATAATAGAGCAGTAAAGTGGGATCCAACCCACTGTTTGTTTGGGGTTTTTTTAATCAAGTCCAAAAACATGGGAACAGATCTTCATCACAGAGTTTTGGTTTAGCTCCTGTTTGTTTCATCCAAAAGGCATGCATACATTTACACTAAACGTTTTTTTCATGTCTGACAAGCTGGAAGCTGATAAAAGAGAAAGAAGAGAAGCTAATGCTTGTGTTGCTTTACTCCAGGTGACAAAACATGGCAGAAATGAGTTACAGTAATTAGGATCAAAAAAAAAGGGCATAAAGCAAGAAGAGGTTGTTTAAGTATGACAGTATTATACTAACTGTAGAAAAATCACATTCCCACTTTGGTAAATTCACTTCCAGCTTTACATATAAAGCTTAGGAATTCCTATAGGAATCTGTGTGTGGTCTTAAAGACTTTGATGGGGTGACAGAGGACCAGACTTCAGCAGAATAGTTCTGAAGTGTCATCTTTTCATCTTGTACAGAGGCCCAAGTGCTTTTCAGTGCACTCAGAGCAGTGGCAGCCAAACATTTCACATCTCACTGCCCCAAGGGTGTGAGCGGAGGAAGGATGGTGTCTGTCAGAGACACAAAGAAGCACTGAAGTGATGAAGCTGATAAATACCTGTATCCTTCCTAGATACCCAGAAAATACATTAAACTATTTTGTGAACAGAAGTAACCTGGTGGTCCCATTAGGAAACTCTCAGCCATTAGACCTGTGAAATTGCAGATAAACAGAATTCAGATTAGAGAGGTTCAGTTTAACTCGTGCAAAAGTAATTTGCATCTCTGTAGCTTCCTGCAGAAACACACCAAATTTGCAGTTAACAAGATTATGTCCGTACTAGCACACATTAAATTACAGCATTAAATTAAATTACCTCAATATAACACATAGAAAGCAGCCAAATTCATCTGATTTTTAGCTCTTTTCCACGGCTTGTCTGTATTAAAAAATTCACAGTTTTAGAAAGGCAGCATTTGGGAACTATGAGGTTCAAATATTTCTTAATTTTTCAGCTGTTCAGAAAATGTGTTCTCAGTTTTTGTGTAGCACTCAGAAAAAGTCAAACTTCTAATTATCTATTTAATAATATGTAATCAACAGATCTCATGAAGTGTGCCAACAAATTTATGAGTATATTCCCTTGTGGGTGAAAATGAATTCTGCTATCCAAGAAGATGGTAAAATAACAGAAATATGAGCCTAGAAAAGCCAAAAATATTAAGAATTGATAGAAAAATACGATTTAAAAATTATTAATTAAATAAGTTTGCTCCTTTAAAAAATCCAATTTTGAAACCTGAGCAACCCACCCCGATGTATTTTAAGGCTAGTCCACACATGCTATGAACTGTAAATGGCATCCAGAATACATTTGTCCGAGGGATAAATGCATTGTCTTTTCTCTTTTGGTGCTTAAATTAGATGTGGCACACTAATGACACTCATAGCTGGGTTTTATTGTTGCTTTGGTTTTTTTTTCCCAAAACGATCTGCTCAAGTAGAGCCTTTTTCCTTTTTTTTTTTCTGAAAAATGTTAAGGGAAATTTGTTAATTTTCATTCCTTCTTCATCAAACTCTATGAAGCAGATGAGATTTGAGGAGAAGTCCCCAATACTGTAAATACTTAATTTTCCTGTCTGTGTATCCCTCTATGACATTATATCAGATGCTTATCAGCATTGCCTTTTGTCTCACTCCCATACTTCCATCTTAGCTCTACCATGCCAGGAAAAAGAAGCCAGGTCATGGCTGTGGCATATTTGGATGATGCTTGAGGACAATCATTAGCAAATGGAAGGCACATGGTAAAATAAATGAAAAGTGCACGTTTTAGTTCTGGTGAAACACTCAAATCACCATATTTTCCAGTACCTAAAGAGAAGTAGCATTTAAAAATCCTGCTGACATCTTCTTAGTGATGCCACCTTGGCCAGGTGTGGAGCACCTGGCCGGGCAGCCCGCATACCTCTTTGTGTCCCACTCCTCCCCGTGCCACCCCATCGATGAGCATGTGTACACACAGGGCTGGAGGTCCTGCCAGATGCCTCCAGCTGTGCACACACAAACTTGTTTGTGCCATTTGTGAGCACAAAGCCTCTGAAACGTTTAACAGTTGCATGCACCCTTCTATAATGTGTGTAATGCCCACAATCTGGCATTAGTATTTAATCCAATTTTGGCTGGACTAAGTTCAATTCCAGCTGAATTTAGCAGATACATTGTGTTTTCTTGTTATCACAACAACCCCTGGTATCTACATTGACCTCTGTAGGCACAGTAACAAGGTGATTCTCTAGTTTGTGCATGATCTGCTAAGAATTTCTGAGTCTCGTACCTGCCTGGTATTTTGTGTTTTCCTTGACATGTGCCATGTTCAGCGTGAATGCTTTTTTGTTCAGTGTTTGTTAAATGTTATATTCTAGTGGTCTTAAATTTGTGTTTTGTATGTATCACTCCAAAGGAGACAGTATAATTCCCTAGTGAAATCCATTTCCTGGAAAAATCTTTGCTTTTGTTAGTAAAGTCTTAGTTTGTTTACTAATACAGACATTGCAGTAAAATTAGCTCTTTAATTCCTACTCTTCATATGAAGGAAAACAATCACTTTAAGTGTATGAACTGTCAGAGTGTATCTGCCAGGGACACTACTAAGATACACAGAAGCAACAGAAGTTCTCTCAATGCAAAGTAACTCAAAACTAAATCAGTAAGTAGTCGCAGTAAGTACTTACATTAGTAAGTAAAATATGAGCTTCTCAGATTAGAAGAGTGCTACATGGCACTGAGTAACTTCTAAAGGATGTGTGGTGATTCCCCCTTGTCACCTATTTCAGGTTTTTGTCAAAACCTGTAGTGAAGATCTTGGATTTTCTATGATTTTAACACATAACCTCTAAGGAGAGAAGGGATGGTCTAAGATTAAAACACAGTAGATGGCAGTGGCTCTATTTCAGTTTGCTTTGCTGTAGAAGCCCTGTGTAGTCTGATGTAAATTACCCGGTGTGCTGTGACAGCTTCCGCTTGTCTCCGAAGCCTGACTGAAAGAACTGACCTGCTGCACCACAGCACTCTGAAGCACCAGAAGGAGAATAAGCACCAAACACTCCCTCGAGCAGTTGAAAGATAGAAAAACACAGATAGAGACAGCCCTGATTATGTATTCTAAATACGCAGTGTCCTTTGAAATTGTCAGATCAGTACCTGACCTTGCTTCAGAACTGAGTCCACAAATTAAGGGTTATCATTGAAAATCATTCTTTAACACTGTGATGTAGACAGCTGAAAGACATGGAACATCAGCTACTAATTCACATTCAGCTGTTGATCCTGATGATCATCTGTCATATCCCAGAATGGGCTGTAACTATTTTTCCTAAGTGCCAAATATCAGGGAGATAAAAAAGTTATTTTTTAATTTGAAAAAGGATCCATAGTAAATAAACAAGTTGCTGATCATTATCAACAGGGTACCTTTTTCGTTAAATATCTATGCACGGATCATCATCCCTGTAAATGTAAAAATGTATTTCTCCTCTGCATTAACTTTTTTCCTGTGTTTAGAAAACCTGTGTCAGAGCATCAGAGTGTGTTGCTCTGTGCTTGAACTTTTTTTGCCTTACTGGCTTTTAGAAACAGCAGTACTGAAATTTGGTAGATTCCCTCTCCACATACTCTGTCAGTATAATTGGCATGGATAGTCTTCAAGCCACCTTTTTCAGTGCTGGCTGTTCTAATTTTACACTGCATTATGGAAACATATGAAATATGGAAACAACTTTAATGCAGATCACAAAACAAAATACCAACAGCAGTAAAATGTACAAAAATAATAAAAATACTAAGGCATTTGCATTGCTATCAAGACAAGCACTGACTTTTCCTGCATCCTTCTCTTGGTGTGCCTGGTTGAATAACACTGGCCTGATAAGGGTAGTTCTCTTCTTGTGACTGCCAACACGGTTTCCACAATCCCACAGAAAGTCATTTTTCAATGGCACAGTTTTGATTTCTAACAATATAAATATTCACAACTGTAATCAAAGTTTTTTCCATTTTTTTTAAATGGTAATAGTATTTCTAGGCCTACTAAAGCAGTTCCGTGTTGCAACAAGTGTTTCCACATTTGGTTTTCCATAGTGCAGTGTATCTTTGCACGTTTCCTAATGCATTGAGTGTAATGGAAACCCCTAGTGTATAAATAAAATATGTTATTTATCTCTTTGCAGCTGGATCCTGAAGCTAGTGTTGTTCTAAAAGAACTTCAGGTGAAACTTAGCAATGTATTGGATGAACTCAGTGTAACGTATGCTGCAAGGTAACAAACCCATTTTACTGAAAACCTTAGAGAAATATTCCTGCTCAAAAAATCTACCTCGTTGATGAAGTCTGGGTGGTTATTTGGATGTCCTGAGGCATGGCTTGCTTCTGCCCTGATGGAGTGGTGTGCATTTGTGTCTGGTTATGTGTTTAGACTCTGAACCAATTAACAGTAACCTCGCTGTAAAGAAACTGAACATCGTCTGTGGGCATGAACGTGTTACAGAGGTGAGGCTGATGGCTTTTGTTATGCTTTTTGGAAAGCAAAATTGCTGATTTTTTCTTGCCTGATGCCATGTTAAACTTTGCTCTCTGACCATGTTTATGTTACTTCCTGAGACTGACAGCTTTTTCCAAGTGGCCTGCTTCAACCAGGGATGTCTGCCTGTGTTCAGCCTGCTTCAAGTGGTCATTGTGAATGGCCTTCTTGGGTCATTTGCTTGCCTGTGGCTCTGCAAAAATTGTGTACTGAGCCTTACTCTCCAAACCTTTCATTAATCAGAGTGCACGCTGCAGTCCTGAATGAGTATGGTGCTGTGCCAGCAGTGCCTGTGGTATAAGAAGCAGCAAGTTACTTTTGCATCAAATTAGAAAGCAGTCTAAGCAAGAGGGATTAGTGCTGTAGTGGTGCTCATTAAGCAAAGTCTGTAGTTGCTTTTCTAATCCATCATCACTAGGCGGTCTGGGTGCACAGTCTGCTTTTTTCTGAGGGTGCTTAGTTTGCTGTGTTGTCTTGCTGTACTTTTGCTCCCAGGCTCTGGTTCTCGGATCATTGACAGTGCATGAATATTATTTCTTTGCAGGGCTTCTTTCTGAATGAGCCAACTAGGCTTCTGCAAAAGGAAACCCAGAATAGCTCAGTGTAGGATATGCTCCAGATAGCTGGAACATTCCTCCTGGGTCAGTTTACTGCCTGGGTCTGTGAGGTTAACAGGGTTGGAAAGATGGCTAACGTCAAGAAAGGCAATGCATTATTTTGGCTTTTTGGAGGGCCTGGTCCCAAGAATTTCCATAAGCAGTTTCACAAGCTGCCTCATTTTGATTTTATCTAGGGCTTCGAAGTGTGTAGGTAAGTGTACTTCCAAGTGCATTTGGAAAAGTTTCTGACTTTTCCAGTGATTTCACATGGAGGTTTGTGTTCTCTTTTTACAATTAGCCGTTTCACTGGAACAACTTACTGCCTGATTGTTTCTTTTCTCTCACAGTAAATTCTCTTTCACTTTTCTCAAGTTAAACTTTGCCATTTATCATTTTACCTTACCAGGCCTTGTATATTTTTGGCCTCTGTTTTGCATTTCTGTTCATAAACTAATCCTAAACCATTTTGACCCATCATAAATCAACCTATAAACCAAATTACCGTGTGTGCAGAGACTCCTCCTGCCTCTGAACTGGTGACTGATTAACTGCTGCTCTGCACTGTGTCAATATATTGTCCAAAGATTATCACATCAATAGCACTTTAAGACTGTCAGACACTCAACCAGATCACTTAGGGAATGGAACAGTTTTCAAAGAAACTGAGCAGGTACAACCTTGAGGAGGAAGGATGTGTTTACAGTCACCTTGAAGTGAAAAAGATTCCTCCCCGGGGGAAGAGTCTGAGCACTTCTAAGCAAGGGGTTTTTTGCAAAAGGTTATTTTAAACAGTCCAAGTGTTTTAACTTTGTGTAGTTGCAAAGAAGTAACTAACCTTCTAAAAGCAGTGCCTGTGAAGTCTGGAAAAAAGTCAAATTGAGCCAAACAGGGCAAAATGAGTAGGAGTTTTTGATTTTGCCTCAAGAAGAATATCAAAGTTTGGTTCCTATTAACAATCAAGAGAAAAAGTATTTATCATCGCCTGTTCGTATCGTCCTTTCGCATCAAAAATAAAATCTTGAGAAGTTGTTCCTAGCTGGTGATCAATCACATCTAACCTATGGATTCTGATACATCTATTGCTTTCAGAAAATAAATGTTTGGCACACCCACAAGGGTATGAAAAGAGTGGCAGAATGGAAACAAGGCAGGGAAAAGATGAAGACACTGCATTAATTACTTATATGAGCTGTGATCCTCAGTAGAAGTTATTTTCAGACTGTAACACCACAGTATCTTCAATTTTGAACATTGCAGAAAATATTTAAATCTTGTTGAAGAACCTGATAGCAAAATCATCATTATTGTTTTCTCTCCCAGAATTCTTTCACTCTCCTTTATTTTTTTTCGTCCTGTAGTTTCCAATTTGTTATTGAAGATTGTGTAAGACAAATGAGCAATGAACTGAATCAAATGAGAGGAAATGGGAATGCAGCAGCCAATAAGAACAGTGCAGCCATTGATGCTGAGATTGTGCTTCGGCCTCTCATGGATTCCCTGGACAAAACGTGAGTGTGGCAGGCAGGCTGCTTTATGTGGCAGGCAGCCTGGGAACTGGATGCTGCAGTCAGGCACACTTTGTTTTTACTCTGAAGCACTGTTAATACCTAAAAGCACTCTATAGTATTTTTAATCTTTGTAGTATTCACTGTGTGCAGAGTCCCATGCCTGATCTGTTTACTTACACTGAGCAATTTTTACATGAGCTACAGACTTGTCTTTCTGTGTCCTGTCATGTTTTGAGTCACTGAAAAGAAGCAGGGCATGGTCTCTCCTCCACAGGCTGTGCTATGAAGATTGTGCTGAACAAAAGTAATTCCTGTACTGAAATTGTCTGGCATTTGTTCCAGGCTTGTACCCAATGTCCCACTGCTTATTAATATGCATTCTGTGTCACCAAAGACCTGGTCACCATCTAAACAGCAGCTTGGTTGGTTTTTTCATTTGGTTGGTAAAATGCTGTTTTGAGAGGATCCTGCAAACTCATTCTAGCCTCTGAGAGTAAGCATAACTTAAGTTACCATCGTTCATTAGTGACAAGGTCTGGAAGGCCATGTGCAGCACAGGCACGTCTGTGAGCACACTGGTGTCCTTGGGCATTGGTGCTTGTGAAACACCACAGGCCTTGTGCTGGAAGTGGCTGGGAGGACAAGCAGCCTGGCACTGATCCTGCACTCGAGCTCTCCAGTCACAGACACAAGTTACACACCCTTTTGCTTCCTTATGTGGGTTTTCCCCAGCTAGAAATTTTCAAAGTGAAGATGGAAAAAGTGCTGCGAAAATTTAATTTCACTGTAAGTAATAGAGTGCAAGATTGCACAGACACGTCAGTATATAGAAATAAATGCTTCCAAACAGTAGCTGTGAATTTGGATTAGCTGTCAGCAACCAGTTCTACATCCCAGTAGAAATACAAAACAAGGGAGACAGTCGCTCTTCATTTTTAAGACATAAACAAATTATGTACTAAAACTGTAATTTAGGGGCGTGGGAGTGCTAAATTATATCATCCATCAAACTTTATAACTCATCACGATTTTGCATTTTCAATACATATGCATCAGTGATACACTAAGCATTCTGTTGGATAGTGGAGATTTATATGAGTTTGTAATCTGCAAGTCTTCTTACCAAAAATATTGACTGATAATATTGCAAAATAAGTTAGCTACTGAGAAATTTTTATTAGTAAAGAAAAGATAAACCTTAATGGCTATTTATCTGAGCACACAGTGATAGACCACCTCTGAAGCCTTAATGCTACTTTTGGTGACTGGTTTGTGTTTTTGTTTTATTCCAGTTTAAGTGTCTCTGCAAAAATCTGTGAGAAGACAGTTCTGAAACGGGTTTTGAAAGAGCTCTGGAAGTTAGTCTTAAACAAAATAGAGAAACAAATTGTGCTTCCACCACTGACAGACCAAACCGTAAGTGTTCCAGGAGTCATTCTCAGTTGATGTGAAGTACTGTAATAACGTGCCTGATCAGGGGCCAAGGGCTCTGACACTATCCTCTTCTGTGCCCTGACCACAGGGAATAACACCTGGGCTGCAGGTAGTGTGGTGCTCTCTGGTGTCTGAGTTCTGTACCTAGCTTGCTCCTAGCTGGTGAGGAAGACTTTGCTCCTTCATTTACTGCCTGCCCTGACTCGGAGCAGTTTTTATGAAAGCAGTCGTGTGAAAGAAGCCGGACCACTGGCTTTGGAGCGTGCTCTCATATAAGGAGTTTTAAATCTGGTTTTTCTCGGCTTCACTGTGCACAGCAGCACAAAGAGTGTTCCTTGCCCTTCCCAGTTGCATCAGAAATTCAATCACTTCTGTTTTTGTAGGTTTGAGAAAGCCAGGGATGCCCCATCCCATCCTCCAGCCCTGCCTGCTGTGCCGTTCTTCATCTTGAGGCGGCACTTAATTAACATCAGGAAGCTTGAGCCAAATATAGCTCTAAAGATTTGGGGTATTTTAATAGCAGACTTGACTGGAGGTCCTCTTCGGGCAGAACTGCATTTACAGCCTGCTGAGAAGGGGAGCGGAGCTGTCCTTCCAGAAAGTGGGGCTGCAGAGGAGAGTGCTGGGGCATGGCCTGACGTGAGCTCTGGGGGCTGAGCTGAGGGCAGCGGTGAAATCTGATCCTGCTGAAGGATCCACAGAGAGAGCCTGGCTTGGAGGCCTTTGATAGTTGCCTTTTTGCTTTTTTATTTGAGGGACTGAGATAACATAACTGTTAATTCTTCTTGTTTTCAATCTTGTTTAAAATAAATTGACCATCGTATGACAAGCTAATCACGATGTTGCCACAGCGTGCCTTTGGCATCTTTGCCGTTACACATCCTAGGGTTCCAGTTCTGCTGCTAAAAATCTCTTGGTCGGGGTCCATAAGTTAAAGGCGTATCATTAAATAATATCATAATATATTAAAGATGCATGAAAGAATATTGCTGGGCAGGCAGGAAAAAATCTAATAGAACATGTATAAATGGTGCTAAGACAGTCATGAAATTACCTGAGCTATTAGAAATTCTAGAGGAGAGCTGATCATAGCCAGGACTTCAGTCACTGAATTTGTTCATATTTACTGTCATGACCTTGTTAACTATGCATAATTAGAAACAACCTCTCTTTCAATAAGTTTCAAATTTATATTTCTGAGGTCTTTAATTTGCTTTTCAAACTTTTTGATGCAAATTTTATCTGCAAATACATAGGTAGCATTTAAATTGGGTAACTGCATTTTCTGTCATGTGTTAGGAGCATTTATTAGCTTTATGCAGGATCAGTTACACTGGTTCATTGGACAGCATGTTCAGAGGTGAGTTTTCCTGGTGGTAGCCTCTACCAGTTTCTGGTAGGCCAAGTGAACTATTTCCATTTATTTTGCTACTTCTTTTTACTGTTGAATATATAAGTAAAGAAAATCACTGAAAAGTAGGATACTGTAACAGATGCTTCCCTTTTCTAGCTCTGAATATTTCTTTCTGTTTGAGGGTGAGAGGCACAGACATTGAGAAACAGGGTTTATTTTTTCATTTTCTTATATATATATATGTATGTATAAGAAATATACATACATATTTATCTTACCATTCTCGCTACTAAAAAAAAAAGAGATTTAAGCTGTAGTTCTATATTTCATCTTCTTCAATTGAAGCATATAAGAAGCAAAATTATTTCTGGACACTGAAGCTTTTTGGAACAGAAAGTCTAATGAAAAATTAGTCCAGTTAAGTTGGACGAACCCTTTTTTCCTGAAATCCAGATAATCAGAACTATGTCTTGATGAACTGCCATGTAGCTGAACTGGTAATTATATTGCTTGGACTAATTGTGATAAAAGATGTGAGCATGAAATTACAGTAGGATTCTCTTTGTCAGAGACAAATGTGTAAGCACTGGCCTTTGGTGTCATGCCAGGATTTGGCTATTGTAAAATATTGCTTTAACCTCATAAGACTTCAGTATCTTTTCTTTAAAAAAAGGCTCTGGCTCACAGTACACCACTGTGCTGTGTTTTACTCAGCTGAGGTTTCCCTCTGCACAGGCTTTTGCAGGTTCCTCAGGGCTGCTCACTTCCCAGTACAACTGTTCATTTAACACAGCACCTGAGAGCTGCAGTTCTGGGCAAACATCTCACTGACACACACTGAGAACAATCACAGCCTTAGCTTTGAGCATAAAACACAAAATGAGGTGGCGGAAAGGAGAACACAAACCCACTCTCAGCAGAATGTGCAATATTTGTCTAATATTCATAATATTTACTATTAATAGTAGAATCAGCTACAGGATACTGGAGGGAATCTTGCTGCAGGCATTCAACTACTTGGCCTTACCAACTGAGTGAAAATGTGTCTCCCGTGCAACTGAAACTTTTATTTAGCCTTGCCAAACAGTGACTTTGGCCAATGTTCTAGCAGAAAATAAGATCGTGTTGACATAAAAAGCAAACATGCTGTCGTGAGTCTGTTTCCTTAATTTTCAATGTGTTACAGGGGCCCCAGATGATATTCAGTGCAGCCAAAGATCTTGGACAACTGTCAAAACTCAAGGTAATGGAGCCAGAGGAAGCTGTGAATGGCTTGTGCTAACCACAAAAAAGGATGAAATAGTAGTGACTGTGAGGCCAAACCTCATGCCTCATTCTTGTTCTTATATACTGTAGTGAGACTGAGTATGGCACTAAGTACTCAGAGGTGAATAATCATTTCACAGTTTCAGCAAAACCAAATTATGAATAAAAGACTATGCTTATATGGTAAGTGATCATGGGTCAAGAAGCCATCATTCCCATATTGCACAGCTAGGCCTTATAAGCATTAAATAGTAAAAAAAAGAAAAAAAAAAGTATCTTTGTTTCTGTAACCAGTTCTGAAAAAGCCCTAAGGTGAGAATACCAGTAATTTTCTTTCTGTGGACTATTTATGTGCACTGAAATGCAGTGTACCCCTGCAGTAAAGTCCTTAGTGCTTCAGTGCTGGAGTCCCCTTGATGGACAGCAGAGATGTTCGATACTGATGTCATTTATTTGCCAGTCAATTAGGATTTCAGATTTGTACAAGAACTGTGGTATTTGGGGCCTCTATGACTAATTGTTCTGTTTGCTGGAGGAGTTAAAATATTGCCTAAGGAAATCACTGACTTCTTATTTAGACAAAGATTTAGCAGGAGTGTAGTCACAATATGTTCCCATAGGAACCTCCTTTTTTTTAATCATGGGACATTAACAAACATCTTGTAAACTGTCAGCTTTATTAATAAAATTAATTACTTTTAGATCCTTTAATATAATTATTTTAAGTTAAATTTTAACCTTTCTCCTATCCCCCAAAACAGGGAAATAATGCATCCTAGGAAAAGAAGTAATGCTCAGTATTAAATACTGGATCTGGTTCTCTACAGTCTGTGTTTTCAAGAAACAACATGATTGCTCTAGGTTATAATTTGTTGTAAAAGCATTCTGAAATTGAATTAATCCCTGTTAATCATAGTCCTTGGGGGGCATTAGGTGGCTTTGTTTGTTTGTTTTTCCGAGAACAGATATTCACGATATTGGCTCTTTCAAAAGCAACTGCAGCCTTCTCTTGCTTTGCAGGACCACGTGATCCGAGAGGAAGCCAAAAGCCTGACCCTGAGGCAGTGTGCAATAATGGACGTGGCACTAGTAACTATAAAGGTACAGCTTGGTAAAAGTGTGTTTTCCTGCTCTGTGCTGGAATGCCCAAGAGTGACAGATTGCTTTTTAGATAAAAAACTGGAGACTTCCATACAGTCTTCATGGATTTGGTCTCTGAAGTCAAAAGAAGTCATTAAGGAATATTATTTAATTTGCTTATCAGTGCTTTTCACATTGGCCTGGATCATTATTTGGTGTAAATAACTTTAAAGCAGTCAGTTTCTGGAATAACAGCATACTTTCCTGTCTGCTGAGAAGAGACAGCACATCATGAAGGTAAGGAGGCAGCTACTCAAGTATAACATTGAAGGTGTAAGTAAGAGGAAATACTTGTGAGCGAGTGTTCTGCAATAAAACAGTCTCCAAGGCAAGCAAAAAGTAACAGAGAGGGCTCCCAAGTGCCATTTTTTTGTATTTGTAGTGGAATTGGCATTTCTTTCAGAAAGAAAAATAATTGGGGATTGGTAATGTTGTGGAAACATAAATGGAACAAATTGCTGCAGTACTGTGTGCTCCCAAAGTAAGCCATGTGAAGTCCTCAGTAAAGTATGTAAATCTAATTCTTTTCCTTTCAAAGCATTTGTTCTAAACACATAAAAGTTGGGAAAAATGTAAACTGTAACGTTGCCTAAATTTCCAGTGCTTAAGCTCTTACAGAGGCATTGATAGGTATTGATCATTTTACTAAAAAAAAGTCTAGAATTGGAGGAAAAAGATTAAGTAGGGGAAATCCTTTGTTAATTTAGCATCCTTATATTTGTATGCTAAATTTTAATTGTTAATTCATAAACTGATCTTAAGAATGCTTTCTGAGAAACCTCTTTTCAAATTGTAAGGCAATGACTGTATGCATTATAACTGCCTTCTGTACTTAGCACCTGATATGGCAAAATCATTTCTTTCCAAAATACTTAATAAATAACCTTGATCATGCAGAAATTGGGTAGAAAGTGAAAAAAGGCAAACTTGAGGAGTTAAGAAAAAAAGACTGCTATGTTTATTTAGGAACGTAGTTCATAAGTTTAATGATCAAAATACAGAATTTTTTTGGTAACGCTTAGTAAATGGAGTTTGTTTAAAAGCAAAAAATATGGCTGCCCAAATAAGAACAGGAGAATGGTAAAAATGGCATATGGTGTGTGTTTAGAAATTGGGTAGCTGGTAAGGAAGGGTTTTGCAGGGAG
>VZRQ01002308.1:724760-804717 GCA_013397975.1 Machaerirhynchus nigripectus | reverse complement strand
AAAAAAATATATATATATATAGGTGCCTATGGCATGACAGCACCCCTCCAGCTGCTTGGTGGGGGATGGCCAAACTTCACCCTCTGCTCCCACACTCCTTCCACAACAAATGGCCAGTGGGAAGCACTGCCACGGTGGCAGAATTATTATCCCAGGTGTATTTTATGCTTTTAAATTTCAGGAGGTATAACTGCATAAAGGGCATGGTGCCATTTTCTGTTGCAAGATCTCCTCCTGCTGTAAGCCAGGATGGGGATGGTTCTGGTGGCTTCTCAAAGCAGCATCTCAGCGACACAATCAGGCACTGAAGGGAAAGCCTTAACTCTGCTCATGTGAATGCAATGAGGTTTTGTGCTTCATCACTTCAGAGCTTATTCAGATGTGTAAGTATGAAGCATACATTTATTCTTCCTCCTAAAAATCATTCATACGGGAAAAAAAAAGACTTCTGCTGTGTTAACACTTTCAGTGAGGCAAGAGCAGTTGATCAGAATATAAGAAAAATGAAATTCAGTAGATTTTAGAGAAGAGAGAAAAACTCAGTTTACAGAGGGAGGAAATGAAGACACTGAAATTCAGGATTTTTCACCTCTCTTATCACAAGACATGTCCAGATTTTATTTATCTCCTTATTTCCCGTTAAAGGATGGGGCGGGGCGGAAGAACTCGAGAACTGGAAGGTATTAATGCATCTTTATATGAACTGTGTATTTAAAACCCAGTGTCAACTGATGTTGTTTTGGGGCAGTGAATTTAGAATATTCTCATATTTGCAGAACATCCCTTTCCCAACTGTGTCCATTATAACTATTTGTTTTCCTAAGGATGTACTGGAAAGGATCCAGCTGGAGGAAGTGCACCCTCAGTGCCATAATCTTATGTGCACAAAATATTTTTAATTCCCTCTTCAAGAAACACTGGACTTTGTAACCTTTCAGAAATATTTTGGTCAAACCCTGGAGTTCATAGTTTTGCTCAGTCAAGTGCCCCACTGGGGATCCTTGGGAAGTGCAGCAACGGGAAGAGCACAAAGTGTGGCCTGGAGTTCGTGCAGGACTTTTCCAGCCTCCTGTACTCCTTTGTGGTCTCCTTTCTCATGCCAAAGCTATTTACTCAGCATCCCCCAGCTAAAACTTGATTTTTGTAATGAGCTAACTGCATGGGTAGTTTGTACACATCAAAGTGTGGTTTATTTTCCATTGCCTTTAAGGCTGTTTTAGCCTTCAAGTTGGAAAGCTTCTTATCTAGATGAAACAGCCTTAAATGGCTGGATTTAGTTCATTAAATTCTTGGATAACTGGGAGTCTGTCTGGCACTTAGCAAGTGAAATTTGGAAGAGAAGTGCTGATCTACCTTCAAAATGTAAGAAATTGAATTCTTTGCAAGTTTTCATGGTTTGTACAAGGTACTTTAAAAACAATTAAAGACTGTTAAACTTCCTCTGCCAATTTTTACTCTTTCTCAACTCCTGTAAGTCCAGGTGAACCTCTTTGGATTGAGGAGAGTTGTTAAGTTTGTGCATCAGTGCAGAATTCCAGTTGCCTCTTGATTTCAGAGCATCACCTGGTGTTGGTCCTTAGTCAAGGGTCATGTGAGGTTTTGGGCTGTAAAATAACCTTTGGCTCCTTGCACCTTCCCAAAGTTTAATTATTTCTGCTGTGGAAAAGAGCCATCCATGGATAGCAGGGATGCAGAGGTGTTCATGGAGAAATGTCTGCTTTTTAAAGAGCAACAGATGCTGTCCCTGTTGATTTCCTATGAACCATGAGGAAAACTGATAGAAATGGAGAAGTTTAAAGGACCAAGTTAGCTGTAGTTGTCTAAATGTTCTGTATCTGCAGATGCATAGGCAGAAACGTATTTATGAGTGAATTTTGGTTCTAGAACACATGTGAATAATTCAGATGCCCAAAGCTGCTCACTCAAAAGTTTGCATCTGGATTTTTTGGGACCATTTCCATCACTTTCTGCTTGCACTGATTTTTCTTCTCCCATGTCTCAGTATTCTCACATTGTTTGGCTGCTCACAAGTATGTGACACTCAGGATTTTCATCAGCAAGTTGATGTGTTGTGTTCTTCAAGCCTGATTTAAAATTGATCCAGCTGCCCTTTTTATATTCCCTTCACCAGTTAGTTCTCAGAAGAGTGGAGTACAAAACCAAGGGCTTAAAATAATGTCTGTGGCATCCCTTGAAGAATTCCTCTCTGCAGCTGCTTGCCAGAGACATCAGTGTTTGGATGTCCTTTTCCTAGCAGTGACTGAACATGTTTCCTCTACTTTCACAGGTGGTGAAATTGATCTGTCATTAAACCACCCAAATCCAGTTTTTGCATTTATTCACTGTTGTCTCTCTCTCCTCAGCCAGAAAAACATATTTGTGTTCTTACTCATACTCCTTGTAGATTTTACTACTTTTTTTTTTTCAGTAGTCATGTTGTCTTCTAAACCAGGAACCTATTTCTAGTAGTTTTTTCTGTTAGATACTTATTTTAAAAGTTAAAATGTATTTAGAGAAAATCCTTCTCTCAGGAGTAAATTGAAGCTGACCAAGTTTTTAAAAGGAATCTTAATTTGGTTTTTATTCTACGTTTTTTTTTTCTCTATTAACTTTACCATCCGTGGCAGTGGCATCTGCCATATGATTTTGCCATGTGGCTTTTAGCTGATTTTAGGGATTTTCAGAGTCAAGTCCTTTGGCTTTGTGGTACCCTGGCTCTGATTCCTGTCGAGCTGGGTTGTCACCAGGAACCAGGACAACTCCATCAAGATCTGCAGGGAATAAATTCATCTGTGCTGGCTAATTTGACACCAGTTTGTAGATGTCAAGTGTCTGCGTGTATTTCTGCTTCTGAATTGTATGTACTAAGGTAGTGCAGCGAAGGTTTTGTGACATGTGACAGTGCAGGGCAACTCGTCATTAGCCATCAATAATTAATTAGATGTGCTATTAAGAGCCTGTTCGGAGCTCACGGTCTGATTTGCAGGAGCTGAGTATCTGCTACAGCCCAAGAAGGAAACAATTTTGACTCTTGTTGCATCATCATCGAAATGGTTTATTTTTCTTTCCTATGCTTCAAATGAGTTTTCTAGAAATAAATACTTAAAGGTAATGGGAACAGTAAGTGTTTACAATAATTAAAATCAGGTAAATTGAAACCTTTAGCATTAAGCATCCCACGTGACTTTGTAATTGAAAAAAAAGACACCAAAACGTGTCTCTCAGACAGGTAAGAGAGAACAAAATATTGCTGGCATGGCACACAGGCTCTTTTCTTGTTTTTTCTTTGGTTTTTTCCCTCTGCTGATGAGTGTGTTTGAAATGTTGCAATAATAAGCAGCTCGTTAGTCAGATGTTTTCAATTCTGGCTTTCAGTGTTTCATCTGTTCTGTTTGTGTGGGGCGAGTAGTTGGTGCACTCAGCATTTCAGACCGTCTGGATGCACACATTTCCAGCAGCTCCAAAAAAATTAACGCATTAAAATGCGAGTGATTGTACTGCAGCCCCTGTGGAGCACTCCAGAGCAGCGTGGTGGGGTTCCCACTATACTTCTCCTTCAGCTCCTTTCAAGCATCTCAGATTTTTACAAATGCTGGATAAATGAAGAGCTGATGGTACCTCAACCTCTGAAGCAACCCTATTAAAATAACTCTACACAGCAATTCCGAATTGGAAGAACAATGCATGTGAGATTTATAGATAAGTGAAAATTAAGCTGCTGTTCCAGCTATTCCTGCCCTTAGGTGCTGTGCAAGTTGCTGGAGAAATCATTTCATTTAAAGACTTTTTATAGGTTTTTCAATAGTCTCATACAGACCAAAGAAAATGAGTTCATAAAAGTGACATGAAAATGAGACAAGTTTCTTTTAGCTGCTCTCTGTTCATCTCTTCCTTTAAAATTAAATTGAAGAAAATCTCGTGGAATTTTGAGGAAAGAAAAGCAGGGAAGGGAAGTGCGTGTGTTTAAAGGTCATCTTTAAAATAATGAGCCATCTGCAGCTGATAAAAATTGGTAAAAAATTTTCGTGAGGTAGAAAACACCTAAAGGAAGGTTGTGAACGGCTGTAGCTCAGTATTTCACCTTTTTAGAGTTGTCATATAAATTACACTGTGGGATGTAAAGTTTTTTCATGTTAATCACTACCACATCCAAAAGCGCTGAAAAACACCACATTTGGTCTGATTTTACTTAGATGGTTTCTACTGTCACTTGTTTTTTATTAGAACACGCAGTCTTGCAAACAATTTAAAACGCAAATACCATGAACCTAGAAAAAAACATATTGAGAAATATGAATGTTAAGATGGAAAACTAAAAAAAAATACCCAGGCTGGATATTTGCTTTATGTTCTGTCACGAGAGCATAAGAGACCCAGGGAAGCTGGATTTGGATCACTTGAACTGTGAGAAAGGTCAGAAAAAGAGGAATGAGGTGGCCCTGGTTTTGTCCCTGGGCTTTTCCTCAGCACGTACAATTGATTCTCTTTGTATTTCAGATGAAATCCTGGTTTCACTGCCTATGGCATAGATATCATTTGGGTATCTCTCTCCCTTTCCCCCAGAAATCAGTCTGATTTTGTACTGTAAGTAGTATCTGCGCCAGAACTGGCACTGAATACCCATCAGTGCTGTCTCCAGTAAACTTTTGCAGCACACTGGGTTCAGAAATCATGGTGTCATTGAAAATTGTAGGTTGAAGGAGACCTGTCAGCCTGGCTGTCCAGCACATCGGCTGCTCCCTCCAGCTTGCTGTGCTCTGAGAGCTTCCAAAGGGTCCATTCTGTCCTCCTGATGTGGTGGCTGACATAGGACTTGATGATTTTTTGGGGGGGGAAGTCTCTAAGTATTATAAAAATACTGATTTATTAAATTTTATTTTTTTAAATAACCTATGTCTTGCAGTATGAGTGTTGTAGAAAGCATGAATTCCTCCTGCATTTTCAGAGCTCACAGTTGGAATTATGTTTGGAAATGCCTATTGACACAGTCCTCTCTTTTCCAAAGTTCATTTGTACAGGCAGAGATTTGCTTCCCTCTTACTCCTTTGCCAAAGAAAAATATGTATTAAGCTGGCACGTACTCTATCTTCCTCAAAAGTTGTTCATCACAGAAGAAGTATCTTTACTCTTCTTCGTAACCTGGTCCTGGTAAACTTGATGTATTGATGTTCTTACTTCAAGCATGGAATTGGATTAAGCTATTTTAGGGGAAAAAAAAAACGTTGTTCTGGACTAGATGTTTCATAGAGAAGGTTAATCAGCATTGGCTGTTCGAGGTGTGATTTATGGTCTCCTGTCTGCCCTGATAATATCTGTGGGAAGAACAGCCCTTGGATTTTAGTTGCATCTGAGGTATTTGGGATTGCTGCTTGTACGAGATCTGTAGGAGTCAGTGGATGCCTTGGATCTCTTTCCCTAGGGACTGACTAAATCATTTCTGACTCCTTTTACCTCATACTGTGTCGTTTGTCAGAAATATTCCACTGTACAAACTGAGCAGATGGTCAAATTGAGACCAGTTTAGATGATTGAGAGCATTTTTTAAAGAAACTTCCACTTGCTTTGTGCACACCGACTTACTTTGTACAGAAATGATGCCTGGATGACTTGGGTGTTTAAACAAGATCCTGGCTCTATTTCTGTGCATAGGTAGCTATGGTGATATCATGCCAAATTTGGAATCCATTCTGAAACCTTAGAAAGGAGAAGACATTTATTTGCAAATATTTTGGTTGTATGTTGCTCTGATACTCTTTTGTGAAATGTGTGAAGACATTATTTGTAATAAAACCATACTGCAGTGTTTATTAGGCTAAATACATTTCTGGTTTAATGACAATGATTTTGGTAAGGATAACTTGCTACAAATAAATCCATTTAACTATCAAACTTCCTGTGTATTCTGTGTAATGAAAGAGAGTTTGGAGAACACTGTTTGGAATATCTTTGATGTAGTAATTGGAGTGTATTCATTTCACATGACTGTCATTAGGACAGACAAAATCTTGTCACTGAGTTTTGTCGATGTAATTCCCATATGTAGATATTCTCCTTAATCAGTGAGAGGGACTGCTGAAAGATAAACTTGAGAGTTTTGACTTTGTTCTCAACAAAGGAGGGAGAGAGGAAAGATTTCTTTGAAGGATGAGTCTGTCAGTGCACTTGATGGGAAGTTCTTAGTGATGTGTGACACAAAGGGTGTTTGGACCAGTTGTGAAATCTGTGTTGGTGATTGTTAGCAGGGAATTTCAGCCCGTTAAAAAAGGACATTTTGTTTCTGAGGGTCAGGCTGGTGCAGATACAAAGATGAGAACAACCCCTAGGTGTCATCATGGACCCAAGAGCTGTTGCAGACCAGAGCTGTGTGCCTCAGGTACCACAGGTGGTACAAAATCACTTCAAGAGCCTTAGAAAGCAATTCCTACCTTTAGTTGTCTTCTGTGCTGGGCAGCTTGCACTGAGGAGTTTGGTTGGGTCACTGCAGCAGAGCTGGGGCTTGGGACCTCAGCTGAAATCCTGAGCTAGCCACAGGGTAAGTGGTCTGATTTTAGGAGTCACTTAGTGTTTCTTATTTTACTGCCCCTTAACCAGCGACTTAACCTGGTGCTTAAAGTGTTAAGAGCTGGTATTTTGTAATCTGGGTCAAATATATGAGATATCCACGCTATCTATATATGTGCATGTATATACATTTTTTGTTGATAAACACTCTGTGATAAGGAATTCTTGAAGACAAGACGTTGCTCTATTTGTAGAAAATCTGGGGGAGTTCTGCCTTCAATGGAGTCGCAATATAAAGTCCTAATTTAGCAAGGTTCTTTGTTTAATTTAAGCCTCAAACTCAAGTGTTTCCTGGAAAACTCTTTGCATATGTAGCTATCTAATTATGCTTCTTTCCTCCCCTGTATTCCCTCTTCTGGGATACATAAGGAGCTAGAAAAATATAAGTGCACTTCTGAATGCTTGGAAATCTCACTTTGATGAGCAGAAAACTAAGATGAAAGGTTGTGCCATTTTTGTCTCAAATCTCTCCTGAAGTTATCAGGACATAAATACAACAATTTGGGATCATGATAGTTACAGGTATGAGTACAGACTATGATAGTTACAGTCTGGAGAATTCTGAAGTACCCTTACAGCTCTGTAAAATAGTTTCAAGAATATTTTGCATTGTAAATTAATGTTTTCACCAGAAATTCCCAATATTTAGTTGCACATGTGTTCCAGCAACCCAAGAAGTTGTGATTCTCTTGGTAATCACCCAGTTTGGCCATCACATTATCTGTAACTATCAAACCCCGAGGAAAACCTTTAGCATTGGACAGATTCCTTTCCTTTATAGAGGGATCAGAAGCTGCTCTCCAAGATGGTGCTGCAGCTTTGAGAAGCATCAGTGAGAAAAGGGGGCTGACCTGCTGCTCCCTGGTGTGTTGAAATCAGTGTTTGAGTGGCACAGAACCTCGTGGCAGCCTTTTGTAACTGTGGATGAAAAAACCAGACCGTTCCCACAGACAGATGGTGTGTTGCAGGTTTTCAGAAAAAAAGAAAGTTTAAAGAGCTGGTGATACTAATAAAAGATGTTGTGTCATTTGCTGTGCTGTGCGGAGCACACACTAATTGGGATTTCAGGGTTAAGACCTACATCTTAATAACACCAGTCACAGTGGAAAGCAGGGATTGTAATGTGGCTGAGGTGCCTCTGTAAGTTTATTCTTATGTTTTCCAGTGAGAGGGAAATACAGCGGGATTAAGTTTTGGAAGTCTGATTGAAATCTGTTTTTATCCGTCTACAGGACCCTGGTTTCTAACAAAAAGCCATTATTTTGTATTTGTTAGTGAAAATTGTAGGAATTCCATAAGCTTTTATGTATTTTAATTTTTTTTAATGTTTCTGGTGATTTTTTCCTCTATTTCCCATTGATTTAAGGTCTGTTTCCTTTGATAAGTTTCTCAAGACAGCACAACCGAATAGGGAAGGTTTTCTCCCAAATGAGCAGGTAGTCCTCTGGCCAAACTCTAACCTCAATTTGACATGACTACTTTGATTTTTGATAGATTCTAAAGCTCTTTGTGCTGCCAACACCATCCTTATCACCTCCTCCATATTCGCCTGCTCACAAATTCCATCTCCCTCCAGGAATTTAAGCATTGTCCCAATCAAAACACTGATTTTCCTGACCTGGTTCCAGGGCAGTCTTCCGGCACCTCCATTCCTTGAGCTGAAGCTCCTTCTGGACTCCAGTGGAAGGGGAAAACCAAGCTGACCCTTGGGCCTTTTGACTGGAAGAAGCAAAGGGATGCTCCTTTGCCAGGAAACATCAAAGACTTAAACTACTGAGCTACAAAGGACACCTTGATGAGTTATATGGGTACTGCCAACAGCTGCTGTTTATTGGCCATCCCATGGGCATGTTCCTGAACTTCAGTAGCTTAGGTGTTCCAAAAATTACTGTGATCAGTATTAAATAGGTAAAATTCTCCTGAGTGTCCATCAAAGAGCTCAATATGTTGCTAATAAGGCCCCAGTCTAGCAAAGAGCTTATCCCAAGCCACAGCTCCAAACAGCAGCAGGCTTTTCAGTGTCATTCCCTAAAATGGAATTATCAAAATCAAAATAATCCAGTTTGCTTAAAAGAAGCTAAATTTGGTCTTGCTGCTTGGTTTGGTTTTTTTCCCCATGTGCTTTCCTGCCATCTCCACAGGAAAACCTGCTGACATTTTAAAAAGGGCTTTGATTCATAGAGCACTGATAGTCTTCAAGATGTTGATAAAGGATATTTTGCTCATCTCCTTAGGAGTGTGCGCAGCATAGGGTGGTAACGAGGGAGCAGAGCTGTTCATGAGGAATGTGGGAGCTGGCAGTGAGCTTCAGTATCTGAGAAGTTCAAATCTAAGGACTAATTATGACCTAGATTGTCAGCTGAGGGCGAGGTTGTCACTGACAAGTGCATCTGTCACCCCTCAAGGGAAAATACACCCAAGGCAGGGGTCAAAGAGGGTGTGAATCATGTTAGCATCAAAATAATTCTCCTGCACTGAACTTAAAAATATAAAATCTAAAAAAAAGAAAAATTAGAAACCAGCTATAAAAATAAGTATTTTGAGTCTGTGCAGCACAAAGGTTGCACTGAGACAGGCCAGGACGTGTGGTATATTTCCTTGATTAAGAGCTGCTGGATGGTGGCTGGATAATGCACTGCAGTGATGGACTGTGTGCTTTGAACTTTGCTAGACAAGCCTTAAACAGAACAGAGAGATTCAGCGTTTGTCATTCAAACACAGCAACCCGAAGAGGATGGTGTGCCTAATTGCTTGCCTTTAAAACCTGGTGAAAAAATATTTGATTTAGAAAACAAAATTCATACTCACATTGCTTGATTTGCCACTTTGCACTTCTAAAAACCTTACTGAGCCAGTGCCAGATAACTTCTCTTTTGAAGAATTTGCTCGGAAAAAGCATCTCATTTCAAATATGTTTCTTTTTTTATTCTGTGGTGCGTGGCTAATGCGTATCTTAGTCTAACTGGGGTGTGATTCATCACTGAGACATCCCTTGGCCAACTGTAAATACGAAAGAAAAAGGTTATCTTCTCTCTTCTTTTGTTGCTACGATTGCAGTTCATCATCAGGAGTGAAACTGTGAGCAGGAGTTAGAGCCAGGGAGAGGGAGAGAGGAATGACAATGGTGAGAAGGGGAGTGAAAGCAGATAGACAATCCCGTTCTGTCTGAGCCCAGAAAGAACGATGCTGTTCCCAGACAGGCCCTTGAGCAGAGGCATTTATCTGTCTGATTTGGGGGTTGAAATGGTAGAGGGTAAAAAGGAGATGGATTCTCATCTCCCAAAGACATAAAGCAAAGCTTTGTAACATCCAGCCTGTAAATAAAAGAGAAAGTAACCCATCTAGTAATACACCATGACTGACTTAGCAACTGCAGGGCATTTCTCTAGCTCTTCTCCCAGATCTAAATGATACCATTTCTTTGTCTTTCTCCTTTGAATCCTTATCTCTGGAGCACAACTACTATTTTTGTATCCCTCTCCTGTTTTTTTCTCTCCTGTGAAAGCCTGTGATTAACTTGTTTACCCACGAAACCATCTTTGTCTCGGAGCACAATGATATTCCCTCTTTACAGAGCCCTTAAACAGGATTATCCTGTCTTGTTTTCCTGCAACACTTGCCATCATACCAGTCTTTAAAGAGACTCAGCATTTATGATAGACAGCCTTGTACTTTCTTTCCAGTTTCTACCTCGTGCTCCAAAAATGCATTCCTAAACCTGGTGAAGTGTTTGGTGAACACACACACAGCTCCATTGCCTCCTGGAAGATGTGATACCAGTCAGGAGATGCCCTTTAGATTGATGTCTTGTTGATACAGGATTTCCTGCAAGATCCCTGAAAAATGGCCCTTTTTATCATCTTAATCTTGTTATATTAAATTTAATTTGTATCCATTGGTGGAAATTTAGATACTTATTCAAAAAGTTATTAAATATTAAGAATACCACAAACAAAGAACATATGCAGGCAGTGAGGGGGAGAAGGTTCATGGGAGAGTGAAATTTAAACTGCGGTAGATTTTTGTGTCAGTTTTGAAATAATTTGCTCTCTACACAGAATCTGTCATCCCACAGGGATTGTATTTGCTGGCCATTTTTTAGTTTTTGCCGGAGACTGAAAAGCCTTCTAGGAAACCTGAGCTTTCACATTATACGGGCCCTTTTCAAAGGACTGAATGCAGTCCTGCAGGGCAGCTTTTCATCTGTCTTTATAAACTTCACCGTGAGGCCAAGGACCAAACAGTTTTCTTAGTTTAAAACACACTGAGTGCATTTCTTGGAAATGGTGCAGCCTAATAGAAACCTGGAGAGTCACCGAACAACCTGAGGGTTTTATTCACACGCTCAGGTTGCCAGTGAAGCTGAGGTTCAGGCTATTAATAGCTGATAAAAATCATTGAATGTACCTTTCCTTCACAGAAGTGTTGGGCAGTCATTCCTCTATCGAGGCTGGAACAAGGTGCTCATGGGAGGGGTTGAGTCACCATCCCTGGAGGGGTTTAACAGACAGTGGATGTGGCATTCGGGGACATGGGTTAGTGGTGGATGTGGCAGTGCTGGGGGAACAGTTGGACTTGATGCTCTTAAAGGTCTTTTCCAACCTAAATTATTCTGGGATTCTGTATTGGATATAAACTGGGAAAAAAAAGGCTGAAAGCTAAATCTAAATGGAATATAACTAATAATTTAAATAATATGTGACCTTTTGAATATTAAGAAGAAAGAGGACAGCAATGCTAAAATTTCATTATTCATTTCTGAGTGTTTAAGAAAGTTAATTCCAGAAGTGTTCTTAATTCCTTAGGAGAAACTAAGTTCTCATTTTCAGTTTTATCTAAAATCCATTAAAATCACAGGGAATCTCTCTGCTGAGGCCAGTAGCCTTTGGACAGATTGTGTTGTTCTGACAAGCAACACAGTTTGTGTTTGCTTAACTTCCGAGGCAAAATAACTGAAAATGGGAATGTGCAGCATCAGCTGGACAGCTCTGAGTCTGTACAGCACCAATATAGAGCTCAAAGGCTTTGAAGGATTTGCAGCAGTGATTTCCTTTTTATTCTGGGTTAATAACTCTTAAGTATTTTAATGAGTCATTACCTGGATCAGAACCTAGTGCCACCATGTTTTAAATGTTCAAAATAACACAAGTTTTCAAAATGGAAGTATTTGCAATTTTTGCACCTCTTTTAGTGCAATGTATTTGCAAAATGTTTTTAATGATTTCACTGTTATTTCACCCGCAGGATCCGAAGCTGCGTGAGCTGCTGGATGCTGGGAACGCGGGAGGTCGGCTGGAAAATCGGATGATAACTGTTGTGTATGGCCCAGACCTGGTCAATATATCCTACCTGAACCTGGTGGCATTCCAAGATGATATAGCAAAGGTAACACACCTTCATCTGTCATATCAAATTCAGGTTTTGGAAGTAATGGTTTGAGATACGGAAAAATGAGCTGGGAGTGGGAATTGCTGTGAAGTGAACTGCAGTTCTGTTCCGGAGCTGTGCCACTCAGTTCCGAAGAAGTGTGCAGTCTTTTTTTGTTGTGTTTTTTCAAGGAGTTTATTTAGCAAGACTTATGCCCCGGTGAGTGTGTTCGTGTTCAGAACATTGCTTGTAAAGCCCAGATAATCACAGTGAAAATAGTGGTACGCAAAAACTTTAACTCGGGTATGAGGTGCTACACTGTGGCTCCCCAAACACACATCAGTATATTTCAGTAGTAGCATCGCATTTTGCCTGCTGAGAGCCCTTGATAAGACTTGTGGAGTCAATCATTGCCTTAGAAAAGTATTTTTTCCATGCTGGTCCATCAGGTCCCTCATCTCTGTCCAACCCACAGCATAAAACAGAGGTGTGTGCCACTACAACTGATATTAGTACATGTTTTGGGCTTGGGTTTTTTCCTCCTTCTTCCAATTTCTCTACAATTCAATTCTGTTTAAGGAAGAGGGACCTCTTTGCTTTTATCTATTTCAAACAGACATTCCAAAGCTTCTCCTCTATTTTCACTCACATGGGTATGCTCTGATCCCAGCCTCCAGACATCCATGCACAGAACACTTTCCTACGGGCATTTTTACATCCTGGAGTTCACTGGATTGTGCTAAAAAGAGATTTCTCTGCAGCCTGCTGTGATTTAACAACAGCAAGGAGTTATTTTGTCACCTCACAGGCAACAAGGATTATTCGACCAGGTGCAAAAAGGTCATAGGATGAAAGCCTTCAGCTAGGAGGGGACATTTTTGCTTGCCAAATTTCTGTTTCTCCTAATCTTCTTTAGCCAGTTGGTCAGCTTGGCAAAAACATGATGTCCAATTTTTCTTCGACATGGAAGAACAGAAACAAAAAAAGTTTGTTGTGGTCCATGAAGAGCTGAGAGGGAAGTGCTGTCCTCAGACTTGGAAATGCACAGCTCTTCACTACAGGGGTGGGTGAGAAACCTTAACACTGCAGAAATGGAAGTGATTGAAGTAACTCTTCAGGAAAAAAGAGGAGCTATGTTTATGGTGGAAAATGAAAAGGTATGCTAAAGCTTTACCAGCAGAAATTGTTATCCCTTATCGAGGAGCAGGGAAAATCACCCAAATCAGCAGCTCATGTCCTTTTTCACTTTCCTGTCTAGCCAGCAGTCAGCGAGCCATAATCTACTTGCTAAAACAGCACAGGAATGGGTATTTTAGGGCTATTTTCTGTTTGATAATGGAACCTTAAAGTACAGTGGATAAAATAATATTTTGTGAAAGCTTGGCTACTTTAAATCTTGAGTAACTCCTACCATCCGAGTAACTAAGAATCTGAATCTTCCTTTTTATTTGTAAATGCAGTAGAGCAAATAAATTAGTATTTGATCAGTTGGGCACTATGGCCTGGGGATGCAATTTTTAAGCATGTGCAGGTTAGCTGTGCTTGCTTTGAGGTCGTGTTAAATATCCTGATCGTTTGAATCAGAAGAGTTTTGATCACTGTTGAATGCATCTAAAAATTCCTCCCTTTTTAACCTGTTTTCCAACTTCATATGAACCAGAACACAGAATCTGGTCTTTATTGTCTCTGAGCCCCATTCAGTGACTCAGAGAAGTTGTAATAAATAAGCACATCAGGCACAAATCATCTCTTCAGGGAGCTCTGGGGAGGAGTGTCAGTACAAGACGTTTTCAACGCCACACTTGCAAATTGTGACCCTTCTTATGTTCCAGGGAACGCAAGTGCCAGTGAGAATCTCCCCACCTTTCCTTTTCAGTGCATGAATGTTTTTTTTTGTTAACCCTTCATTTGTGATACCTTATTGGTCAAGTTGTGTGGCAGGTGTTGACCAGACCTCCCTTAAGGAGAAAGGCCAAGTAAACTGTAATGGTCTTAATGAGGCAGTTAAAATTACTCGCTTACAGGAATTTCTCCCTTTGCAGAGGGCTGCCTTTTCTGCTACAAACTCTGCTTGTCACATCCCATGGCCAAATTATGGGAAAATTAGGAAAATGCGAGTCTTGGGTTATTCAGCTTGCCTCAGGTGCACTCAATAGAAATGTCAGCGTGCTGGTTTATGTTCATTCCTCCAGGAGAAAGTAACTGGTGTTTAAAGCACACCAGTGATGAGCTGAAGGGCACTGGGTTTGTTCAAAGAATGCAGCGTGAAATTCATCAGGCACTGGTCTGAAGGGCTGGCAGGAAGGTGTGTCTTGATGGGGAAGAGATACAGCACTGAGAGAGAGCCCTTGCTTATTTTCATTTGAGAATGCCTGTCTGGGGTAGGATTTATTTGTGAGCATTCCTCAGAGTGCTGGAGAAGCAGCAGAGGTTTATTCTCAAACCCTACTCTGAGCAAATGCTCTTTTTCTCTGTCTCCGTTCCCAGCATCAAGAAGTCAACCCAGCAACCTCTGTCTGCTCTAGAGTGGTTCATTCTCTTCCCAAATCCAGCAGACTCAAAAGTGAACATCTTGTTTTTCCCACCTCTTTCCTCTCGCTCTCTTTGGTGCATCTCATGCCAACTCTCTTCTTTCTGCACTGCCAATCCTGGCCATACAGGCTCCTGTCCAGAGCCCAAGGAAATTTTTTTCTCCTCGGTTTGATGAGCTTTGGGTAAAACGCATCTCTAAGAGCTGATGAATTCCTCAATAAGTAAAATGATGTCATCAAGGATGATTCACAAGTCACGCTATACTATTCTTTCCAGCATACACCTTTCTTTTTCTAGCTCCCCCATGTATTTTAGAGCTTCATCAGTAGAATAAAATGCTAAAGCATGCCACATAAATCCACATCCATTTGAGATGGGGTTTTTAAAATAAAATTCTGAAAGTGTAGAATTTCAGCAGCTTGCTTTGTTAACCTCCCACCAAAAAGAAACATGCAAGGAACATTGCCTTCACACGTAGTCAGTCCTGGTTTGAAGGAAGTGTTTTCAAGGCTTTGTGCTGCCTTTTCTTATGGAAAAGGTCTCATCTCTTCTGTTGCACTAAGTGTTTTATGGTATCCTGATGCATGCAGTGGAAGAGAGAGATTACTTCACTGAGCAGCACATTTCCAAATGAGCTGCTGCTGATGTGCTACCTGCCAAAGCACAGAACTGCTGAATTATTCGTTAGCAAAGTCCACAGGAATGATAGAAAATGAACTGGCATGACAGGACAGAGCCAAGAGAGATCAAGCTCAGGAAGCTCTTATCGTGATGGATGTGACTTGCTTGGAGTAGAAGATCAGAAGGCCGGGTCCTTCCGCTCCCAGACGGGATCAGTGCTGGGTTTGTTGGCACTGCTGCAGCCCTGTTTCAAAAGCCCAGATTATATTTTCTCGTTGTATCACATCTGTACAGAGGCTGCAGTGCCCGTGGCAATCTGGAGGCTGCTGTAACCTTCCCACAGTTGGCTGTTTTCTCTCCACCCAGAACAGCTTTCCATCCCTCGGAGTGCTCTTCCTGAGCGCTGCCTGCTGGAATCGCTGCTTAAGAGTTGCAGTGAGGGCTTTGCTCTCTGCCACGCAGCAAACCCTGGGAAACGGAGCTGCTTGGTAGCTGAAGCAGCAAGGCACATCTTGGCTCACAGCTTGGTGAGAGCCCATCAGAGTCAGTCCCAAGCATCTCTTTATTTTTTCAGCTCTGTCCTGAAGCTGTTGTGTCCCCTCCTGCCAAGGGTTCGGATCTGCGGCTGGAAAGACGATGTGATCCGTGGCAGATTTTCTGATCTTGGCTTTTTGGCTGTGGCTTTGGGGTGGCTGCACCCTAAAATGGGAGAGACAATGAGCAAGTGTTGCTTGTGACCTGGTTAGACACAGCTCAGCCTGCAGGTAGCCCTCAGAATATTTGGCAAAAGCGATGGGGTTGCTTTGGAGAGCCAAGAAAAGAACAAAATGAAACAAATGGCAAGACTGCTTATATAGATACTGTGTGTGACAGGCACATAATAAGTGAGTTCCCCTTACATTCCTGTCAACAAGCATTCGGACAAAGAAAAGGAAGAGCTGGGGGTGTGGGGTGCTCTTGAGGGGCTCTGCTTCTGTTTTATACAAAATACTTCAGCTTTAAGCTCAGCAGAAGCAGTGAGGTGAAAACAGTCTACCAAGATCTGTTAAAAGCCAGCATATTTTCAATTTCTAAATAATATTTTGTGTTGCTGTTAATCTGTGGCTGTTAGTGTCACAGGGAGAAGTTTGAGCAGCTATTATTAGTGCCTAAACAAAGCAGTGTTTACAAGATGAGCCTATTTTGAGCCTGGAAAAATGAGTTGCCAAGAAGAAAAACAGATGCTGCACTTAATACGCTCTCTGTTCCAAGAGTCACAGCAAAGCAGTTGTGTTGCTAACGAACCTGACTCCTCCTCTGCTTTCTCACACCCCTGATTTTTCAGACTAGACCTAAGAAGGAAAAACAGTTAAAGAAGAAGAATGGCAGTGGTCACGAGAAGGTGGAGGGCAGGACTATCTCAGCAGCACTGATTTGCCTCCAGAACAAGTCTGTGTCTGAGGGAAGAAGGTTTCTCTTCCAGAAACACCTGCCAGAGGAGAGGTGTTATCCCAGCTTCTTAGGGGTGAGGTGGTGAATGGGATGGACTTCAGGATCAGAGAGCTGGAGGATATCAAAGGCCACTAAAACACTGGGCATGCAGGCAGCCTTCTCTATTCCTCCTTGGGAGCAGCGATGCCAGACCAGTTTCAGGAACAAGATCTGATAACATCAGGGAAAAAACCCTAGCACATAAAAAAGATGGAAAAACCCCCCAACTTCTGGACCTCTCTCAAATCAATCACCTGGTCATGCGGAAACATGAGGCTTTTTAGGTAAAACAAGCTAATAAAGCCCCAAACTGACATAGGAACATTTGTTTCATTGGAGGTCAATGCTACTTCCTATCCCTATCCATTTTTGTCAGAATGGAATCCTCCTTCTTTTTTTTTTTTTTTTAATTTTTCCTCAAGAAAAAGAAAAGCCAAGGAGAAGGGAATACTTCCCAAAGAGTGTGGCAGTGGGAATTTTGGATTTGGACTGTTATGAAAGGAAACATAATTTTAGTTTGGAACAAAACTCAGAAAGCTTTGTCAACTAAAACAAAAAGATCACATTGTTTGCAAAGGCATTGCTTGTTTTCTTTCCTTTCTGTTAATGGGGTAAAACGAAGCCAATCCAAAACCACAGTTATGATTAAAAAGGTTTGCAGTTAAAGACTGTGAATAAGCACCAAGTTCGAAAGGAAAGACACACTGAAGTTGTCAATGAAAAGCTGTGGGAGAGACCTGCAAGGGAGGAGAGCAGGACAAACTCTGAGAGTCTGAACTTCAGATTACAGTCATGGATCAGCCATGCTGGGAACCTGGGAAGGGTCAGGGATGCAAGGGAAGGACTTGAGCAATATGGAGCAACCTGGTCTAGGGGAAGGTGCCCCTGCCTATGGCAGGGGGTTGGAACTGGATGCTCTTGGACATCCCTTCCAACTCAAACCACTCCATGATTCTATGGCATTTCTTTCCCGACACTGGGAAGAGGGAAAAAATTAGTGAGGAGTAGGAGCACAGTGTAAGGATGTACAGTCAGGGAGAAAGAGCTCTTAGGAGTTGCATATTCCTTGCACATCAGAGTAATTGAAATGTATTCTGGTATATTTCTGCTGGTTGGGGGTTTTTTTAAGCTTGTTTCTTATATTGGCTGGTAAGATCTTGGAGAGAGTCAGTACTTTCATTTGTAACAGCCTTCATTTTTTTTGCAGCCTGAAAAGATCAGGTCTCACAAATGAGGAGGGAAGCTGTACTTGGAAAAATCAAGTTTAGGCTTTAATTAGGCCCTTTTTTTTGAAAGCATAATTTAAAAAAATACTTTGCATTGTGTCAGTAAACATCTAAACTGAGCCTCATTTATTCACTCTTCTCTTCATAGGAATGGTCAGATGAAGTGTTCAGTTTGGCAACAAATTTGTTGGCACAGAACATGTCAAGGGACGCGTTTCTGGAAAAAGCGTAAGTGGCCCTCGCGTGTCACGCTGTGGGTGTTGCTCTTCTCTCTGCGTCATTTTCCTCCTTGCTTCTTACTCACCTTGTCATCTATTGTTTCTGCTCTGGTGACTTGTCACTTCTGTAAACACAGGTCTTTGTTCTTATGGTTTTAAAAAGCCTGTTATCTAGAAGTCATCTAAATAAAAATCCTTTTTAGGGTTCTCCTTGCAAACTTAAATCATCGCAAAGAAACCCAGAATTAAATGCTCCCTGCCCCTTGTATAGTGGTAGCTTTAGCTGGGGGCTGAAGATCTCATTTAAAAAGAAAGAATATTCTGGACTGACTTGCTTCTGATTTGTTTCTCTTTTTGTCTTTTATTGATAACAAAAAAAGAGAAATGCCAGAAGTCCCTTTTATTCAGTCTGACCTCTCTGGTTTCCATGTGATCCACAGAGAAGCTGGGAATCCAGTCCTCTGGATTGCTTGGCAGCGTGAGCAGATTCTGAGTTGCTCTCCACGAAGTAGAAAAGCTGTTTATCAGAATGTTTGGGCTGAAATACACACCTAAAAGGGAAGAGAGCTAAACCTGAGGTTAGCAATTCTCAGCTGATGAGAAGTGTACGGGCCGTGGCAGTTTTGTATAAATTACAGCTTTGAGAGCAGTGTGGCAAAGCCCTCCAGAAAGTGCTGGTGTTGAACTGGCTACTCACTGGCTTTTTGGGGTTCTAAAAGAGGGGATGCACCTTGCCCAGATTGTGAGGTAGCTGCCTAACGTCAGCTTAGTGTCTCCCCCAAATACCTTTCCCTGCTCACAGGCAGGGGCTCAGTCCAGCAAATGCTAAACTTAGGTTCCTAAAACTTCCTTCCATCCAAAAAGCAAGTTAACCCTCGCTTTTCCTGGACTTTCTGAGGCTGTGAGTGGCTACTTTCATTAGATGCACCACAGTTATAACGTTTCAAAGTGCTTAACTTTAATCCCACAGAATGATAGGTGCTTGTTCTGGGGAGGAGGGACATGCACATGTGGGTTTGTGTTTCCTTTTCGCAGTGTTTGTTGTGGTGCAGCTGGAGCCCACAGGAATTCTTGAGGCAGCTCTGAAGGGTGGATGTGGCTGAAACTACAGCTTTGAGTCTGATAATGGTGTGTTGGGACAGCAGGGATGTATTAGGCAAACAAAATCCCAAATGGGTGGGAACACTTAACATTTCCTGATGGCTCTGCATGTTGGCAGTGGGGAATGTGCTTACCTGAGCAGGTGGCTTCCTTCAGCTCCATAGGTTGGAGATGAGTTTCAAGGCTGATTTGATTGTACGATTTCCTTGCCCCTCAAATCCCCAAGTGGCCACAGGGCTCTGCTGACAGGTCTGTGGTGGGGAGGGTTGGGGCTGTACCTAATGGGCCTTTTCCTACCCAGATCAGAGGAGAAATGTGTCATCACACAGTACAGTAGAGCCAGCCTTGTCGGCAGCTATTCTTTGGCAGTTTTTCAAGCCATATTAATTAAAGATGAAGTCACTGGACACACTGCGTAGATTCAGTAGCAGGCAAGCATGGCATTCCTGTGTCTTTTTCCACTAATTAATAAATCACTTGGAAACCAAACCATAAGGTTTCCCAGCTCCTCTACACAGATGCCAAATCAGTCACTTAAGAAATCTATGACTTTGAAGATTGAATTATTTCCCCATTATAATTAGTGTACTAAGCAAAGGGTTGGTTGGAGTCCTGTCAGAACCCTTTTGTTGAAATAAAAGACCAAATTGCATTAGACAAGAATGAAGGGTTTTTCTTCGTGACATTCAGTTCCTTGGAGCATTGGAAGTGCAATAAGAAACAGCTTGAGAAGCTTTTTCCCATCGTCTGTTATTTCTAGCTTCCTTGGCTGTAGAGGAAACACTTAATGTGACCAGAATATAGTCAAAATTTTCAAAAAATTGAAGGCAAAATAAAATAAACTTTAACTGCTGTGATTTTTTTGTTTTAATCTCCCTCAGTGCTGGGAGATGTGTTTGGTGACACAGTAGCATGAAAGGCTTCAGTTTCCAGAAGATGCACATGGGGAGTCAAGGATTTGTGGAAATGTTCCTGTCCCAGTTATTCTAGTATTAGCATGCACTTCGTCTTTGAAGTGATTGCTATTGGCATTTTCTGTTGGGAAAAAAAGGGAAAGTTTATTAGAACCATGCAGCTTCTTCTTCTTTTGGCAGACCAGTGCGTAAAGTGAAAAAGCTGAGTTTTTTAACAGAAAAAAAATCCTCTTAAATATTTAAGTGTTGCCACATTTTTCACCACATGATTTTACTGCAAAACTCATTTACAGTTACCTCAGGACAGACAGTAGAAGGTTTTTACTCAGCAATGATATCCCAGCAGGTTTTCATACTGGGAGAAAGAGCTGAGTGGAACTTGCCACATGATCAGAGCACTAGCCCTGAGCTAGAAAGTTGGTGGAGAGGTACTTGAAAATGCTGTAAAAATAAAGCAGGATGCTTTTCTCTCCACAGCTACACAAAACTCAAGCTCCAGGTGACTCCAGAGGGGCGTATTCCTCTGAAGAAGTAAGTGCTGTTCCCTTCCTTACCATGTGCTCTCTGCTGACTTTGGGGTGTGAATATATGTTAGGAATGAGCATGGGACCCCATGGCATAGAAGAATAATTTTATCCTCTGTTTATAACACGTATTACAGGAAAGAGTGGCCTGTGATACTCAGGATGTCTCTGTTCAAATGCCCTTTGGGCACAGATATTCTGCCCTGGTTCCTTCCACTTGTGAAATTAAAAAAAAAAAAAACCAACATAATTTCGTATCTCAGGGACATATTGTGAAGATAAACAGATTCAAATTGCATGTCACTGGTGGACTGAAGAGACGAGTGATGGCTGAAATAAATACCTGCTGTGATAGGGGCTGGTGTGGGGTGGAGTTAAAGCAAATGGAAATAAATAGCTAGAGATGTAACAGGCTGCTAAGAGATCCTCACTCTTTGAGCCACACGGGCCATCAAGGCATGTCCTTAAGCCACATCCCTCTGTTTTGTGCTCATTTTGCAGCATATACCGCTTGTTCTCCTCCGACAGAAAACGGGTAGAGACCGCGTTGGAAGCCTGTAACCTTCCCTCTTCCAGGGTAAGCATCTGCAGTTACTCAGATCAGCCCTGCTTGCATTTGGGCCTGTTTCCTCTCTACTGAGTTTGCTCAAGGCTGACCCTGCTGTGCTGGCTGTGCTGCTGGATGGGTCCTCTGCAGCACCTCTGGCTTTCCCACACAGAAGTTCCTGATACCCATCTGAGTACCTTTGATTTGAAGTTGTTGAGGGACCAGGAGCACATGGAAGAAGCCTAAAAGGATTCGAAGAAAGGGCAGAGTTTGTGTGACCTGTCCTGGAGGAATCCTGTGAGGGCATTTTAAGAACAGGTGGCTGTTGCACAGTTTCCAAGGCATGGTTTCAGAGCAGTGTTAGCCCCAGGTGTAGCTAATGGTGTGATCTATAGCTGGAGGTAAGTGACAGGCTAAACCCACCGTGGCTTATCTAAAAGGTGCATGAAGTCAATGTTGAAATGCTGTGGTGTGGAGGTTGTTAGCACTGCAGGGATGCAGCCATTGCATCCTGCTAATCCAGGGGCTCTCCTCAGCCCCCAGAGCATTTCCAGGATGGCACCTCACCCTCAAGAAGGCTTTTTTCAGGAGGAATGAGCTTGAGCAGGTGATTCCAGTTAACGCCGGAGCCACAGCATCACAGAATGCGTAAGGCTGGGAGGGACCACAGTGGGACATCTGGTCCCACCTCCCTGCTCCAGCTGGGTTTTAATCCCAGGAAAGCTTCTTGCAGGATAATTCCTGCCTTCAGGGGTCCAACAGGTGGGGTAAAAGCGTTCTGTAGCAGAGGGAGCCTGCATCTCTTGATCCCTTGCTCTGGTGCAAAACTCTGTGCTGTGAGGATTCCTCCCCCAGTGGTTTAATAAAGCCCATTCCAACAGCTCCAGAAGAACAATGGAGCAAAATCTTCACCAGCCAAACCTCAGACACCCCTTACGTGGAGACCTTCCTTCATAGGTTTGGGAGCTTAGTTCCATAAAATTCCAAGGAATGTCAGCAGAATAGGTATAAAATACTATAATAACCTTGCCTTAAGTAGTACTGTGAGGTTAGAAACATGGAGAGAATAATTTTAAAGATGAGTTTTCATTTAATTGATAGCAAACAAGAAAAGGTGTGCAAAAAAATCTCTGAGGTGCTGCTTTCTGAATTAGCTGATTTATTTCTTCCGTTTACTACATGTCTCTGAAAAGAAAATTTAAATATCATTTGGGTCTTTGGAAGAAACTGCAGTATTTTTCTACTATTTATCTAAGCAGAGCCGGTTTTACATATACACTGCTGGATGCTTGTTGCTGGGATACCGTCTTGAAAATTATTCAGAATATAAAGTAGGTCCTTTCTTTGCTTGGGACAAAAGTGAAATACACTGCATGCACCAAAGAAAACTGTGTTGATCATCTTTGAAAAATATTGTAGAAGGGCAAAACTGAATCTCATGGAGGTAACGGAATGGAAGAAAAGCAGAACTGCAGCTACAGCTCTTCTCCTTTGTGTTCCTGTTTATTTGAACAAGTGAAATTCTTCGCTTCAACTTCCAGCTTTTCTGCCCTATTGTACTGCAGGAGAAATGGTGTTCCCATAAAGCCTTGGAACAGCAATAGTCTCCAGCAGCGTGCGAGGCATGGATATCAGGGAGTCTTGCTCAGCAAAACAACACCAAATTATTCAGAGAATTCATGAAGGTCTCTCATGGACATTACCGCTTTAGGCTCTTTGGTTTTTCGCGTTCATGCCTCTTGAAGATCCCTCTAAAGATTTTCTCCCCAAGTTTCCACACCTCTCATTGCTCTGGGAAGGTACAGAGCTCATTGGCCATGAGATTCACACGATGTTTTGCTGCAGCTCTTGGAACTTAGGAATGAATCTTCAAGCCTGGGACAGTCCCTCCATCTGGCTTTTGCAGTGACCTGGGCACAGGTGCCGGGGGAGAGTGTCCCTGGGTGGACGTTCTGTAACAGGACAAACATCCCCACCCGTGAGCCCCGCTCCCCAGGGAATTCCCCTGTGTGTGTGTTTGCCAGGCCACCTCGTGGCATGATGTGCAGGCCCTGCATTTAGTGCAAGAGGAGAAAGAGTTCTCATTGCCTGGAGAATTGTTTTCATCCTGGGGAATAGCACCAGAGAGGATCCTCGGAATTGCTGAAAATAAATCCTTTATTTCATATTTAAGGATCTTAATAAGGGATGGATTCTCTGCAGTGCTGAGCCCTCCAGCCCTGATTCAGCCAAGCAGCAGAGCATGACCACAGTGGGATGACCCGTGGACCTCAAGTCAAGCACTTTTTCAAAGCTTAATTAATGGCTTTAATAATTTCTCTTTTTCTGGGTCAGAACTGGCCTGTGTAGAGTCTTGCAGGACCAAGCCCTGATTTTTGGAACAGTTGTCATCCAGCAGATCTAAAAGCAGAGGAATCTTCAAATAAGTGTTTAAACAAACTTTTAAAATAGGCCAATGAATTTCTGAGTTTGGCATCTGACTTCTGTGTGACTTTTTTAAAAAAATCTTCTCTGCTTTTTGGGAGTGGGGTTGCCTTTTTGTCATTGTTGGATATATTTGGGGTTTTTGGGTTTGGCTAAAGGTGCCTTAAAAAGAATTTGAAGGCTTTATTTTAGCTGCCCTTTTGGCTGTTAAGACTGGTTTTTGCCTTCCAGTTAATGTTGAGGTTCACAATGAAGCACCAGTGAACTTGACTGTTAAAATAAAAAAAAAACCAGCTCTTGAGTCCAGTCTGTGCAAATAATCCGAAATAGCGCTTGTGCTGCCAAATATGTAACAGACTGGATACAGATGTTATAAAAGCAGGCAGGTTACCAGGCAGATCTTAAATCAGCAGTGCTTGAAATTAGTAGAGAGTCTTAATCACGGAGTAAAATTGAATGCCAATATAAAGCCAACCTGGAAACGAGGGATGCTCTCATGTGATACAGAAGGTTTGTGCTTTGTTCATTGGTGTCAAAAAAGAGATGAGCCCATAAGGTGTGTGGGTGGTTCCTCTGAAATGGGGATGGCTCAGACCAGGCTGAGTAAGGGGGCAACGTATTTTAATCCCTTTGGGCAGACAGGCTTTTGGAAGCCAAATATAACTGTGTGAGGTTGTGCCTGAGGTGGCTCTCAGCTCCTATTTAGGTATTTGTTTTGTAGCCCACTGATGATGATACTGGTAGGAATTACCTATTGAAAAGTTCTCAGGCCTGAAGGCTCGTGTTGGTCAGTCTCTTTGCAGTGGGTGTTTGGAGATACGGGAAGGCAAACCGAGGTCTGTTAATTGGGTCTGAGTGGCAAATCTGAGCCTGGGTCTCAGGTTATTGGAAGAGATCCACATTTGTTCAGCTGAGCACCTTCAAATCCTCTGTAAAGAAAAAAAATAGTACCTTGGTTGGGGGGGCTGTAGTTCTGTGGTAATTGAAGAATCATTGAAAAGCTCTTGGCTGAGGAGCAGCACCCTGCTGGGCAGGGGTTATAAAGCAGAGGGAGCAGGGGAGGGCGGGGTGCCAGCTTTAACAAGAAAATTCCCAAGCTTTGAGAATCTCAGCCTCAAGGAAAACACAGGTATCAGCAGTGAGAGCACCACAGCTCGGATTTATCTAAGTGTTGTGGGTGCAGGTTCAGGGTCGCTGAAAGAAACTATTTCCATCCTCTACCTTCAGCTTCCCATTTTCTCCATCCACCCTTGCACTGGATTTAGCAGCGGTGCCACTGGCGAGTTATCTGGCTCAGGGATTGATCCCATGTGAAATATGCAGGGATTGATCCCATGTGAAATACACAGGGAGGTTTTTTGCTGGGTAAGTTTTGAACCAGTTCCCCCTGTCTGGCAGAAAAAGGAGGGCACAAGGGTCTGATGGGGTCACCTTAGAATGTTGGAGCCTGGAGATGGTTATCCAGGCAGAGCAGAGGAACAGCCCAGCTTGGTCAAACAAAACCCTCTTGAGCCTCTGCGGGTTTCAGATGAAAGGAGACAAAGCGACGCCTGTGGTATCATTTATTTATTGTAACCTAAAGCAGGAAAAATATAGAAAAGTTTCCTTCTGTCTGACAAAGGCTTGAACGGATGCTTCCTGTTCCCTTGGCAACGGTGTTAAACAGGCAGAATAAATACAAGCACTGATTGCCCCAGCAGCAGCTCGCTTCCGAGACAGCCGGGTTCCAACGGCCTTCCCAGCAAACAGCTTTGTGCCCGAGTTACAATTTTCCTCCTCTAGTTCGTCGTATTTGGGAGCATGGAGAGGCATCCTGTGGGCCTGTGGTGCTCCCAGAGACCACAGGTCATAGCTGTGGATGAAGGGGTCTCAAGCTTCTTGTAAAGGGCTTATCCAGTCCAGTAATTGCCTCCAGTTATTTGATTTTTTTTGGAGAAAAATGTAGTGAGGATGATGAAATTGTCATCTAGAAGTTGGACTAAATTTAAATTGCTCCAAATTTTAGAAATTATAAGGGAAAAAAAATCCTGGCATGTCTTCTGCAGGAGAACATTTTTATCAATTCCTCTAAAAGAAATTTGATTGCCAAATGTGTTACAGTGAGTGTTTAGGACAAAGATGGATGGAAAAGCTGTGCTGCTTGAGTCTTGCCCAGAATTGTGGCATCTTGAATGTGTATGAAGATAGGAAAGGAAAAGGCAAAATCGCTGCTGCTGTCAGGGAACAAGTGTATTAGTAATGACACAGTGACCCAGTTTCTTCCCTCCTTGTGTGACATCTTTGGAAAGATGAGTGACATCCTCATCCTCTGTGATGCTGCTGTTCTGCTCACTCAAAAACACGGGCTCAGCACCGCTGGGGGTGAGCTCAGAGGCTTCATCAGGACTGATACTACTATTTCTGCTATAGGTGAGGGGGTTAGGTGAGGAGGTGTCCCTTCCTCCTCCTTCATAGGTGCTCGGAGATGAGAGAACTGTCTCATGGAAGCTGATAGATGTACTCCTTAAGCTGCTCTGTTCTTCAGGGGAATTTATAATCCTGCAGAATCTGGGCTCCTCTAGGTTGCAGGAAGGAAATCAAAAGCAGCCCAAAAAGTGAGTGATCTGTTTGCAAAGAACATATAAAAGTGCTGTATCTTTCTCTCACTGTTTTTTCCCCATTTCACAGAATGATTCAATCCCTCAAGACGACTTCACGCCAGAAGTGTACAGAGTGTTCTTAAACAACCTCTGCCCTCGGCCTGAGATCGACCACATCTTTTCCGAGTTGTAAGGAAGGACTCTCGTTGGTTTATTTATTTATTTTTCCCATTCATTGATTTTCTGGGCTGGGGATGGCAAAGTAGGTTATTCATACTGTAGCAGCATGCAGTGCTTGCCAGTAACAGATTTAAATGTCAAGCAGAGCTGTTATTTAACCTTGGATCAAGGGTTCCTTCTCTTCCAGGCTTTCACCTCCACTTCTGACGGCTTGGGTTTTAAAGGAATTTGTTCTTGAGGAGCAGAACTGCCAGGTCTTGTTTTTCTGTATTGATCAGGATAGTTTGGGTTTCCAAGAAAGTAAAGAAAGAAGCGTAATAAGCAATAACAGCATGAAATAGGCATGAGAATATGTATAATCACCCCCAAAAGCTTAATTAGGAGTTGCAAAAAAATGCAGTAACTTCTAGGATTTGTGTGTGATGAATTCACACCGTGAAATTAAATTAGCAGCCAGCTACAACTGATTTCATACATTCAGTTACGAGCTCTGTAACTGCTGGTCTTTCTACCCCTTGCAGCAATCCTTGTACTTCCAGATTCAGCAGAGCCTGATCAATGTAGTCAGAACATCAGAACATTAAGCAATACGAGAGGGAAGCAATTTCCAAAATACACCCCATGACCACCAAAGCAATTGGTGAACGTATTTCAGCAACACAGCCATGCTCACATTCCCCTTTTGGGGTTGTTGTCTCTAAGGCTGGGGTTTCAGAGGAGCACAGCCCTGTCCCAGTTTGCTCCCACTGCACCCAGGAGAGGCTTCCCATTGCTCCCTGGCAGAGCAGAACTAGGCCAGTCCTGAGTGCTGTAGACAACCCTGAGCTTGTCACCTGGCTCAGAGTCTTCCTGGGTTTCCATCTGGGCACAACTTTTACCCAAACTCTGCTCTTTTTACTGACTCTATGAATAGGCATCTTTTTGCTTGCTTTACAGAGGACCTCGCAGCTTTTAGGTTTTTTAAAAAAAGACCCACACAAATTACTAGAATAATGAAGTCAGGGCTGCTGTTATTCAGCAGTAAACCCAAATAGTTGGGGCAGGAATGCCAGCAGAGTGTGGCAAGCTCAGGATTGAATTCCACAGTCGTTTTCTCTTTTGCTTTTTTTAAATAGCTTAATTCCAAGAATTCAGAGGAATGAAAGGCTTTTAGCATTGCTCTAAGTCTTCCCATTGATGCCTGTAATGCTGACCATTGTCAAAGATGTTCCTCCTAGATGTCTGATGAATCTTTGGCAAAATAAATTAGTGCAGAGACACAGTGAGTAATGGTTTTGTTGTATGATTGTTTGAATCTTGTTTTGGTTTCCTTGGGAAGATTCAGACATGGAACAAGGTTTCAAGGCAATGTATTTAAATGGCTTTTTTGTTGCTTTAATTTTTCTCCAGTGGTGCCAAGAGCAAACCCTACCTTACTGTAGATCAGATGATGGACTTCATAAATTTGAAGCAGCGGGATCCACGATTAAATGAGATCCTTTATCCACCACTCAAACAAGAACAAGTTCAAGTGCTGATTGAGAAGTATGAACCCAACAGCAACCTAGCAAAGAAAGGTCAGTGGACTTCACACTCTTGCTGTACTCGGTTCCTGATTTGAAACAAGAACTCAATTATCCTACATGCTAAAGCAAAATTTGGTTCAAAATCCAATTGGTTTCCCAGCTGTCTGCTTTTTGGATCCTACAGGCCTGTGAGACATCATGTGGTGCATTTTTAAATGTGTTTGGTTGGTATCAGGTTAAGAAGGATGGGGCTGGTTTCTGTGTTTGCTTTGCAGTGTGTGTGATTGACAGAAGAGTTGCTCTGGTATGCAACCCTCAGCAGAAACCTGACTAGCACAATGGCTGTTTGCCAGCATCTACAATGTAAAATTGAAAGGAAAAGTCAGGGACAGCAGAACTAAGAGCATGATAATTCTATCATTTAGTAATACTATTAAGTCTAGCCCTCTGCTTTTGGATAAAGTGGCATACAAAACAAGATGTGAGATCAGCTCAGTGTATTTTGTGCTATAATCACAGAAAATTCCCTTTTGAACATCTCAAGTGTTGTCAGGACTTAGCTGGGCATTCTGCCAAAACCAGTGACAGAACTCCTGCACAAATCTTTGCAGATTTTTGCTGCCACCGCAAGTCTTAAAAAATAGCATTCAGTTTGTGTCTGCATCCTGTTTTATTCCAATCCACATTTCCTAATGATTAGCCCAGGTTTTAATGTGTTTGCACCTTAGAAATTCTAGAGGCATGAGAGTATCCTGCAAAACAGGTCTAATATGAAAAAGATTGTTGGGTCCAGAGATAGTGAATCAAAAAAGTCAAAAAAGACCCAAAAGTCTAGAGGTTAACTGAAGGCACTCCCTCGCCTCTCCCTTGAAGCCTTCTCCCCTTGACCTCTTCCTGAAGGAAATCGATGTCACCGTCAATGTTGTCTCTCAAACACTTCTAATTTTCCTCTTAAGGCTTCTTATTTTTCTTGTCCAATCAAACTGAGTGTTTCCAGAGGTTTTGCTGGGGGGTATATCCTGCTTCTTTGCCATATTTATGCAAACTGTCTTTTGACGTCAGCAGGAACAGTACCTTGAGTAAATGGAAACACGTTGTGACCTCCTTTCTCATCTGTGCAAATATTAGAACAGTGCTCTGTGCTTACCTTATTTCCCACCAGCAGCAGGAAAGTCTGTTACCTAAAAGATCATTCTTGCTACCCAAATATTAGCACTTCATACAAACCAAATAAAGGATTTATTAGAAGGAGGTATGCTGGTGTGCTGGAGTCAGAATGGAATCACCCTCTGACTAGCAATAAGGAGGAAGCATGAAACAGACCCCAGAAGAAGGGTGCTGTGGTGGTGTTTGCTCTCACCCTCCAGTGGGATTTGTGGGACACCTCCAGCTTTACCCTGTCTACCTTGGTGCGCACGTTTGCAGTAGAGGCTTGCTGTTCCATAGGAGCCTCTCTTCCTGGGTGTGGTTTGTGTTGCTCTTAAAGAATCAGTTCTCTCTGAAAATGCTGACTTGAACAGGGGAAAGGCAGATCATAGAGAGTTAATTCCTTTTGTGGGATTGTTGTGGGGGTTTTTTCCCTTTTCACACTTGTGCACTGGGGTGCAGCTGGCACAACCTGAGAACCACCTCTGTGCTGAAGACACCACCTCCCTGTCTGGCAGCTGAGCTGCAGCAACTGGCAGCAACTCCAGTGTAAATCCCAAGCTTACTGCCTTAAAATGACAGGAACTGGCTAATCAGGAATGACACAGGGACACAATATTTTCTGTACATCTGATCCAAGTTAGGAATGCAATTCACTGTATGTTAAATGAAGTGTAGGTGTGCATTCATTTATACACTCACAGAATAATTGTCAAAAAATGCTTCATGTCTATAAGATGTCACCAAAATGTAACCACATATTTAGAGCAGTGATTTAACCTTTTAATATGGTGTTCTGTAAAAGGGATGGTGGCCCAGGCTTCCTGCTGCCAGAAAGGACAATTCCTGAGGTTGTTGAAGTGAAATTTTGACAATTTTTGGCCAGAAACATGAACATAGGTACCTGGGCAACTTCCGAAAGTGTGCTGCACACGCTTTTTAACAGATAAAATTTCATACATCGAAAAGTTCTCTTAAATAGAATCAGGGATTTTTTTCCTTGAAAACGTAAATCCAAATACATAAAGTGGAAGCTATGTACAGCACCTGACTCCTTGCTCCCTGTTTGGACAGTTCTAGACCTTCACTCGTCTGATGACTGTCCTTCTTAATTTCCTGTCTGAGTTCATTGTCTGTGCACATCCACTGTACCACAATATTCTCTTCTAATTATTCTCTCATAGCTAATTAAATGAATTTCTAGTGAGCTGTTGTGCTGTCTCTTGACTTTCACAGCACTATTCAAACACTTTTGGGATCTCATCATTTCCCTGGTCACCACTGTAGCCCTTTTGTTGTCCCTGTTGCTGCTCACTGACACTATTTCGAACACAGTAAGCAAGAGCTGTCCATAATACTTCAATTTTTTGCAGCTCCTCAGGTACCTGGTAAAATCTAACGTTGGTGTTGTTGCTGGTGAAGTCCCTTAGGTTACAGAGTTCTGAGAAAAAGGCTGCCCATGTTCCTGCTTGCCACTTAGGTATTCTAGGTATATTTATTGCTGGAATATGGTGCAGCTTTTGCAAAATCAGCAGATAGGTGGGCTTGACATCTGCACAGGTTAATTATCTGGAGTAGTGTTTTATTGTGGTTCAGGTAAGCTGTTGTGATTAATGCTTTGTGTTGTGCAGTGAAGATTAATTCACTGTAGAACCTGTTCCCTTATCAGGTGGAAGCAGGCAGAAGTCCCTGGTAGTGCTGAGCAGTCTCTCCCTGTCAGCAGCAGTGTGCTTGGGGGGCTGGGAGGGCTGGGGAGGAACTTACCACATATACGTGTCTCCCATTCTGCAGAAACATGCTGGTTCTTCCTCTGCTTAATGATGCCATTCCTTTCTGAAAGTTTCTGAGTTCAAAAGGAGCTTTGGGAGCTCAAATCCCAATGTCTCAGTTTAAACCTTCCCTTCTGAAACCAGGTAAGTGCTCTGGAAACCACTGAGCCACAGCCTTGGCTCTGGGGGCATCCTGTGTCGCTCTCCCACTCCAAGCGTGCAAGAAGAGCTGTACCCGTGTACCAGACCAGAACTGAGAGCAGGGAAGAGCACAAAACCAAGGCCTGCTAGGGAAAGGAGGTGTGAAAAAACTAAAGCTATAAAATACATGCTTCCACCATCGTCCTTGGAGGGAGCCATACAAGGGTTAGGTTATTATCAGCCTTTATTTTTAGAGTGGTTTTTGTGGTGGAAGATTTAAAAATAGAGTGTAAAAGTGCTGTAAGTAATGGCATAAAGATGTTGATTTTTTTTCCCTCTTAAGGATGCATTTATTTAAATATTATCTCTGCTTATTTAATTTTAAAGGGCCAAATCTTTAGATCTTCACTGAGAAAAAGAGCTCTGCTCTTATATTTCACAGTGTTTCTTTCTCCAGATTTTCTCAGTATCTATTTGCTGTGCATCAGCTTTGGTTAGACATGTATTTAGAAGGATTGTAGAGGAGCTGCTTCCCTGACTCTGCCCATGAATTCCAGTATTAATTCTGTTTTGCAGTGCACACTTATTGGTAGTCGTTTTGCTGAGTTTTTCTTAGGTAATAAAATAAATTAAGCAATTATCATTAGATTAAGATATATTTAATTTTATATAGCATCTATTGTATGTATTTTTCCCATGGCAGCATTAACACCAGGCAGTATTCACTCCAGCATAAATGTGGTTTTCCTCCTTTAAACTTCCATGCAATTTAAACATTTTCATCCCACTGCATTAAATTCACCTTTTAGTAACTGCTTAAGAATAATTACACATTGGATTCCTTTGATGGCAGAAGGGAGTCATTTCCTAGGCAACAGATTTTAATGGCAAAAACAAGCACTGTGCAGCCATGGCTCTACTTTTAAGACATACTTCGTAATATTTAAAGCATAAATTCTGATGTATAAATCATTCAGGCAAATGGTGGGGCTTTCTGTCATGAAACATTTGTAGGAAGTATTACAAAACAGTTGAAAGTCTTTGGCCTCCCAACTATAAGGCTGGAAACTAATAATACTTACCCAAAAGCCAGTTAACTTTGGAATTGTCTGTGATTGCCAGTTGTTCAAGAGAAGACCTCTCTGCACTGTTTCTGTCTCAAATATTGACAGAACAATGGATCCCAGTCATGATTTAGTACTCTTTAAAGTGTTTGAGCCACACCAAAGTTGCAGTCTAGCCCAGGCTGTCAGCAGCAAGTGCTAAGTTAGGTAGCTTACCAGAAAGCCTTTTTTTAAAAATTGGGGGTTTAAAAAAAAAGAAACAACGAAAACAAAAAAACAACAACAAAAAAACCTAAAAAAAAAAATATATATATATATATCTGTGCAACAAATGTTAGCATGGATAATGTGTCAGCATAAATAAGTTAATGGAAACTGTCAAAGTGAGTTTGCAAAATAAGTTTCTGTAATACACTTTGTTTTTTCTAGTTAAGCTGTAAAATTAATTTCAGATCTTTCAGTTGTTTGGAACATTGCATCTCAAGTGAAAAACTAAATACGAAAGTCTTTTTAGAATGGAAAGTCCTCAATTATGAGGATTTTTTGCATCTGCTTTACAGGTAAAGTGTGTCATCTCTCTGACTGAACTGACCAAGTGAAACAGTGATGTGGTCTAGTGATAATGGATTTTGCAACACTGAACACTGCTGTTGGCAGTAAAGTTAATGAACATTCCAAAAATATATTTAGGGTTCCAGGGAAGGTTAAGTTTCGTGATCTTCTGTGTGTAATGCAGATACTTTGAAAGAAGCAAGAGCTTTGCAGAAATCCATTTTGGAACTGGTATCAGTGAAACAATGAATGTAAAATGGCCCAGACTTACTGTGGAATTTGTCTTCAGAGCTGCAGAGCATAAACTAATAGTGATAATTCACGTTCTGCAATCAGCCCAGCCGTGTGCTATCCAACATGGAAGTGACCACGCCAGCGACTCCTATCCCATGGCCTGGAATATAGAGGGACCACCTGCTGGGCCCTGTGCTCAAACCCTACAGGCAGCCTTCAGCCCTGTGTCCTAACACTGAAAATGGGTGAAAAACTTGGGGTGACAGGAGCACAAAACAAACACAGTTCTAGAGGTTTTAGAGCCTCATTCCCTCCAGCTGGAGCCTTTTCTCAGAGATAAGAGACTCTTACGTCAATACTGCGTTTCAGGGGTTATGGAGACATATTTTTCTGCAGTTGTCTGCCTGTGTTGTGTTTGACTCAGCCTCAGACTATCAGAGCCCATAAATAGAAAACTTAGTCTAACAGTACAACTGTTTCTTTTGTGCTTGTTGCTGCCCCTTTCATGGAGCACTGGGAAGTATTCAATTTTAGCAGCAGAATTTATTATTTGAAGATGAATATTAGATAAAGTTTACTTCTGATAATATAAAGGAGCCTGGACTCAAGTGCTGAAGGAAACAAATGTAGATAAAGTTTGGACAAACACGGCATGGTTTGGCTCTTCATTATGACTTGTACAAGTGTAGTGCTTTCAGCTGTAAAGGGCCCCTGAGGACACAGGGAGTAAAGGCTGCTGGGATCCACTGGGTGACATCTAGGACTGGTGGCAGAAGAGCCACTAATGGGCTCACTGCCGTTGGGCCATCCCCTTTTGTGTGTCATTTTTGGGATTTGCCTCATCCTTTGGCTGGCTTGACTCAACAGACAGTCAGTCTGTGCCTTGAGGAGCCAGCCCTGATCCTTGAGTGTTTGGGGATGTGTGGTATCTGTCAGAGCAGGGCTCTCAGCAGCGCTGGAGCCTGAGCACTGCTGGAACACAGCATCCATATGAGGAAGTTTCCCTTCTAATGTCAGATGTAATCATCTAACAATATCCTTTAGCTGGAATATGGCTATAAATACAGCGGGGTTAAACGCTGGGGAGGCAGAAAGAAGTGGTAAACTAAAGGACAATGTTGGCACAAGAACACAGAGGGATCAAGTGGCCTTGAATAAATTTAGGCTGGAAATTAGGAAAACTTTCCTAACAATATGGTCCTGGCACAGACTACCAGAGGTAGTAAAGAAGGCAAAAAAGCGATTGTTATTAAGAGAGAGCTCAAGTTGTTTATGAAGGGGATTGTCCACTGCATTGCCTGCAGCTGCAGCACCAAGTTTAAAGAACAGATAAGGAAGGGCTTTTAAAGGGACTAAAATCCCTTCTCAGTTTATTTGCACTGTCTTTGCAGTGCCACCCCTTTATTGTTTTCCAGTTCTCTTTAATATTAATCTTTCTTCAGCTGCAGGAGTTTCTGGAAGTAAAAATGTCACCTGTGATTTTTCTCTTTTAGATTTTTTTCACTTGTAGCATGCTGACACTTTTCTCATATCTCTTCCCATTATACAACAGGACAGTCTTTTTGGCAAGTGCATTAATAGCTTATGTAGAGAAGTATCGCTTAGCAGAAAAAAAATACATGTTTTTAGATGTCTTTTTGTGCAACTTACCAATAGGAAGTAAGCCAACATGTAACATTATTCCATCTCCCAGAATCACTCTGAAGCATTCAACAGAGTATCTTTTTGAGAGATTTGGCAAGACAGTGACACGTTCCAGTGGTGTCCCTCTTTCTGTCAGAAATAACTGTAGTATTGCTGGGATGAATGGTGTTTTTATCTGTCTGATTGAAATCCTTTCCACTCAGCTGCCTTAGAAATCTGCCATATTGCAAAGTGCTCATTCCATTCTTAGCTAGGGACTGCTGTGAAGGTGATTTTGTAGTGGTTTTGTGGATTTAATTGGATCTAAACTAACTGTCTTCTGATATCCCGTAAGGGATGTCCTGTCAGAAACCATTTCTACTACATCTCTGCTGAGAAGTCAAGAGCAGAGAATGGGCTTGTGTCTGTAAAACCCTGCTTCAGTCTTGAGACCTAGAAGAGATTGGTTGCTTGGGGTTTTCCCCCACTCCTTAACATTTACTGGTTATTCAAGTTTGTGTTTATCTGCCTGCTAAAGTTTTAGAAACTGTTCCAAGACTTGGTTTCCTTATCACGAAACCTCTGCTCTCCAGAATCTCTGAACTGTGACCATGCATTGTAACAGCAGAAGGTTTTAAAGCTGCTGCAGACATTTAAAAGATCAATATCCATCAAAATAAATGTGTTTCCAAGGTATAAATTTTAAGGAAGAGAAAATGTTGAGTGTTCAGAATCTTCCCTGCGTCAGTGTGTTTTGCTGTTTTCTAGCACTACTGGAGAAAAATACGTCCTTTTCATAGGCTGTGTAGCCCCTGAGGGTTAGAGCCCTTCCTTCCTGGGAGCTTGAAAAGGGCTGAAAAAACCTGTGACTTCTAATAAAATAAGTAAATACCATGCTCAACATTGCACAATGGCTTTAAGATCTTGTTAAATCTGGATGGTTCATGCCTACAGGCACCAGTGAGATTTGGAAACCTGGTTTTTCTTCTCAGGTGACACTCCATCTTCCTTTCCCTTTGGAGATGGCAGTGTCCTTGGAATGCTCCCAAAGTTTTGATTCTGATTGAAGTAGGAGATTTGCTGTTTGGCATGGCTTGCCTGGAAGCTTGTAGGAAGTATTTCCTCCCTGGAGTGAACTAAGTGTCTTGGGCTGCAGTGCCTCATCTTGATAGTTCAGAAAAGTGGTTTTCCATCTGCAAACATTTTCTTGCCTCTCCCCCGAAAAGGTAAATAGTTGTATCCACTCTTGGTTTTCTCTGTGCACTTGTACAGATGACAAAGTGGATACGATAGCTTCATTAGAAAATGAGCGTTCCTGATTTAGACACACTGAACTCCGCTTTGCTTGGTTGATGAGCCTTCCTCTGTGCAGTGCTCTGGATCTCGGTGTCCTTGGGCATGCGATATTTCCGCATGGATTAACAGATACTGAGCAAGCTCTTTCATGTAGGCTACTTAGGCACAACATGTTTGCCTTCCCGTGTTTTCCCTCACTGACTGCTTGTCATTCTGTAAGCTTTTAGTCTGATCTTGTATCAGAGTTACCATTCACATTCAGATTTCCCCGTGTCTTACTACGCTGTACCCATCAAGGCTGGAGCAAGGAATCTTGCTCTGTTCCTTTCTTACTGAGTGAGTTTTCCACTTCTCTTTCAAGAACATGTTACCAAAGACAGCTTGTTTTGGGTTGTGGCCAGGTTCTAATTACAGGAGGTATTTGAGTGACTGTAACTGAGGGCAGAATTGGATCCATTATGTTTTCCTCCAAGTTTAGACAACGGAAATGAGATTTGAACACAACAGGATATTGTCCTGCTTTGATTTTAAAGGATTTAAGCAATGAGACAACCAATAAATCCACTGCAAGACTGTTTCCTAGCACAGTTAGTTGAAGCACTGCCAAGCTTTTCCAGACACTCACCCCAAGTTTTCTAATGCTTACTCTGGTCTGAATACCTGTTTAATTCCATTTTCTTCTGCACCTTTTTTGATGCAGTTTTCTTATACAGATGGATTGCTGTTCTCTGCATCTCATCTGCTTCTCAGAGTGATAAATTTCTAGGCATCTTCTTCCCTCTTCACCTCTGTATTTTGGATTTTTCTTTGCTCTAGTGATTAGCTGTGTAGCTTGAATTATTATTTGTGTGTTCTCATTTGATTTGTGCCCCAAATACCTGGTTCATTACAGCTTTACCCTCTTGTTTTGCTAACAGCCACCAGAGAACTCTCTGTTCTGTAAACCCTGTGTTGTTGATTCTCCTTTTTCACATTATTAAGGACTTTATGAAACCAGACCTACTGCTGATCAGTGTTCAGCCTCTGGACTTTTTGGGCAGTTCAGCTTTCAAATTCAAAGAAACCCTGATCTTTTAAGCTGACCTCAGTTTATTTCTATCTGTGCTTTTTTTGCAGATTAGTTTTTCCAATTAGGAAAAAATTGAATTTAAAACTTCATTAAATGTTTCACTAATATCCAGATGTAGTAATTCAGATATATTGCTTTTCCTCTATAAGACTGTCTGACTAGTATGAATTTTTGCCCTTACTGATCACAGAGAGAACTGCTAAAATGGAGGAGCTACTGACGATTTCTGCATGTGGTGTGTAAATGGTGGTTGGTACTTTGGTATCTTGATATATCTGCAGATCCTGACCTGAGGCCTGAGAGTCTTTGCCATCCTCAGTGTTTTTTCTAAAACAAAGCAGCACTGAGATTCCTGGGGGAAGATCTAGTAATCCAGTTGTAGGATTGAGGTCTTTTCAGTCTGGGCTGAGCTTGTACTGTATTCTCTCCTTGTGATGACTTTGCTGTTAAGAGGCTCTCCTTTGGACAGTGCAACAGGACAATCCTGTCCTGCCCTGGTTTGCAAAACTGAATACAGACAGAAATTCCAGTTACCCTCCAGCAATATAGTAATAGAACGTGTGTCTGGAAGGCCAAGCAGGTTTCAGCATCACTTCCCAAATCACTTGGATGCAAATGCTGCAAGCGCCACCAGAGCGGCTCTGGCACATTGTGTCCCACACAGCGGGAATTTTATGTAAATCCATCTTGTGAGCTTCTCTGCTGGCTCACAAAGCTAGAAAGCACAGAGTAGCTGATGTGTACCCAGTGTCAAGAGACACACCGGGACTATGTGCATCCTACTCCACCCTGTGCATGAAATTTTAGTACCTAATGAGCTGTAAATTGCTGTGCGGGTTTGTGAGGGAGAATTCCCAATGGGACACGATTTACAGATCTCTCACTGGATTATCAAGTATCTGCTTTACTTGTCGGATTGTTATCTTCAAGTTGAGAGGACTGCTCAGTTGTGTGGGATTACAGCAAATGTGATTATTGTTACAGATTGCATTGGAATAGACCTGATTTCACCATCAGACAAAATGCTATTGTAGTTCTGTGCTGCTGAATGGGAGATACAAAGTGCCAATTAATTATCTCGCTTCCTTTTTTGTTTGTTTTCTTTTTTGCTTTAATAACATCTCTTGGCACAATTGTGCTTTCCAGCTACATTATAACTGAGTGGATAACAGCACGGGTGTAAACAAATGGAAAGCATTATGAAGTTTGCAAATGTACAGAAAGAAATGTTTAAGATCCGTGTGGCCAAACCTGTTGAGTGTGTACAAGCAAATGCACATTTTAAGTGTCATACAAAACATCCACAAATTTTAAGGGACAAGTGAAGGCTGTTGTTAAAGTTGCAAGACTAAAGTGTAAAGGAAAGTTACCGTAAGTTGTCTTTTCCGCTGGCTGCTGTGCCTCTTTTGTTTTCTGTCCCAAGACAGTTCCCAGAGGACTGGAAGGCTCGTGGGAGCAGGCTGGGCAGACCCCAGGGAAAATTAAGTAGCTGCACATCCAACATACCTGCCAAAACAAGGGGATGAAGTTTAGATCAAGCGGCTGTTTGAGATGTTCTCAGGGTTAGCGGCACTTTTGTATTGCCCCCAGACTACTGCACTGCTGGTGTTTTGGTCTTGATCCTGGACCTCTGCAGAGGGCACTGAACCGGGGGAGAAGCTTCTTTTGGAAGCTCAACCCTACTTTGAACCCTGATGTCTTTTAGCAGGTGTTGAGTGAGCAGGAGTTTGTTTACATCCTCATGTGTAGGAGCTGGCAAGCTCCCAGGGACACAGGAGCATTTCCACATCCAGAGCAACATGCTGGTCATGCTGGCTGCTAAAGGGGTTGGGAAAGCAGGATCTTGTCGAGTTACCTGCATCTCGTTAGGCAACAGGCGAAGGATTTCTGTGTCAGAAGCAGCCTGTGCTTTTTCCAGCCCTGGAAACTGCATGGGAACATTTTTCCATGAGGCTGTCACTTGTGTCTGCCCTGGCACTGTCACACGCCCCATGCAAGTGATGTGCTGGGTTCTCTGGATCTGCTCAAACAGCACTAAGAACAGCCTTGTGATAACACACTAAGTCTTCAAATAGAGGAGCCTCTGAGAAGTATATTCACAAAGTACAGTCTATCCTATCAACCATTTCACCTGGCTGGAATTCCCTGCTTTCATGGTAAATCTGTGGACACCATCTCCCAGGAGTGAGGATATTCCAGATCGCATAAACTGCTGAAGAAAACATTTTGATTGATGAATGTTGACAAGATGTAAGAATAATAGAAAAGAGGATTCACTTTATTACTTTTGTAAATTCAGTGAATTTTCAGTAGATTGTTTTCCAGAAGTATGTCACTTGCCTGAAGACTGCTTCCAGGAAGAAGGATCTGGGATAACACAAGTGACTTCTCTTGTATTTAGAGCTGACAAATGTTGCCTAGAAAAGAGCCTTGATACTTGTGGACAAAGCAGCAGCTACATTTTTATTTGGTTTTCTCTGAACCAGGAATATTTGTGTGTTTGATGCATTGTAATAGATCTTGAAAGGTGTGGGATGATGTAGCTGGAGTTAATAAGGAATTATTGTGAAGTGCGTAGAACTTAATTTGTGCCTTTTTTTTTTTTATTTTCCTTCCCTTGTAACTATTTTGGAACAATCAGGTGGAGCCAGGGATGCAGAAAAAGATTAACCTGCACAAACACTCCCCACATTTAATATAATGAAGCTGATCACAGTCAGGAAATTCAATAGGACCTCTCAATATATTCCTCTTCTAGTAGGAAATTACTTCTCCTTCCTACCAAATTTTAATGAAAAATGCCAAATATGGTTGACTTCACATGGTTGCCAATGTGGTGGTTCTTTTTTGAGCTCTGCGTGAATTTCACCACCTTGAAGGTTGTATGGAGCAGCAGTTTGAGATTCTGGGGAACCATTTGCTAAGAAATTGCTTCACGCTTTCCTGCACGTGTGTACAAACAGAGAGAGAGGCATAGAGAGGCATTTCCAGACTTTCCAGTGCCTTTCCAAACTCTTGAAAATTTTTAATTCAGGTACATTTCTAGAGTTAGATCAAAGTCTATATAATCTTTCCCCAAGCGTGCAGCTACACATTTCTAATTTTGAGGTATTGGGAATGCCTGTGACTAAGAATACATTAGACTCTTTTGTATCCCTCCTCCACACTTGTTCTTGTATTTTTCAGGCCTGTTCCAATGCACAATAAAAACATTAAAATTGATCTGTTACTTACTTGGCTGGCACCAAACTTCAGTTGGCCACTTAGGTGTGCTTTGGCAATCAAGTCAAAAAACGCGCGAAGTGCGAGGGGGAAGAAAGCGCGGATTGTGAGAGAGAAAGGGCAGAAGTGCAGAAAGAGTGCAAAGTAAGGGGAAAAGTGCAAAGTGTGATGGGAAAAAGTGTAGAGTGATGGGAAAAGTGTGAATTGTGAGGAAAGAAGGGCAAAGTGAGGCAGGAAAAGTGCAGAGTGTGAGGGGAAAAGTGCAAAGTGTAAGGGGAAATAGGGCAAAGTGTAAGGGGAAGAATGCAAACGAAAAAGTGCGAAGTGTGAGGGGGGAAAGATGCAAAATATGAAGAGGAAAAATGGAAAGTGTGAGGGAAAAAGAACAAAGTGAGAGGGGGAAAAGTGCAGAGTGTGAGAGAAGAAGGGCAAAAGTGCAGAAAAAAGTGCAAAGTGAGGGGAAAAGTGCACAGTGTGAGGGGAAGAAGTGCAAAATGTGAGGGGGAAATGTGCAGAGTGCAAGAGGAAATGTGCAAAGTGTGAGGGGAAAAGTGAAGTGTGAGGAAAAAAGGGCAAAGTGAGGCAGGAAAAGTGCGGAGTGTGAGGGGTAAAGTGCAAAATGTGAGGGGAAAACGGAAAGTATAAGCGGAAATAGGGCAAAGTGTGAGGGGAAAACTGCAACCAGGGAAAAGTGCAAAGTAAGAGGGGAAGACTGGAAAATATGAAAAGTGGAAAGTGTGAGGGAAAAAGTGTGAAGTGTAGGGGGAAGAAGCACAAAGTGTGAAGGGAAAAAGGTTCTGAAAGTGAGGGGGAAAGTGCAGTGAGGAAAAATGTGCCACGTGTGAGGGGAAAATGTGAAAAGTGGGAGAGGAAAATGTGCAGAGTGTGAGGGAAAGTGGACAAAGTGAGAGGGGAAAAGGGAGAGGCCTGAGGGAGAGAGGAGGGTGAGGAGCTCTTTCCCTCTTCAGCGGGAGGTGTCTCAGTGGCACTTGAGCGAGTTGTGTTGAACATTTAAATTGGCCAGATATGTCAGGAAAAAGGAGGTATTTTTATGTTTGTGCTGGTTTTAAGTGTTTTAGTAAGGCACTACCAAGTGACCCCATAAGGAGGGAAATTGTAATTAATCAGATAAATTAGAGAAGAGGTGTTTGAAGGGGGAAAAAAAAAATTTCTTGTGCTGGCAGACTTCAAACCCTGCAGAGAGAAGGGTCTCACTAAGGGCTGTAGCTGCTGACATGGCTTCTGCTGTGGTTACACAGATGTGAGTTCCATCCCAAGAAGAGACATCAGATCAAATTTAACATGGCAGTGGTGAGTGAAAAAGACAAGTCAATTAACTCTACAATTTGAAGTATATAAAGCACACTAGATATTTTTTGAAATTTCATCAAAATTTTAGGGCTAAGATAATTCTAATAAAAAAAGCCAAGAAGAGGAAAGGAAAAAATGTGACTGTGTCATGTCTGTGTCTTTGCATATTTGTCTCTTGTCTCTTTAACTTTTTATACCTAAACATATCATTAAATCTTTCTATTGCATATCTGAAGATAAAAGGTGACAACTGTAATGAAAACAACTGATCACATACTATTTTTTTCTTGCCAGTGTCTATGTAAATGTGTAATATGTTTAAGGAAACAGAGAAAAAAATCTTGCCACTTAATTGAGACTAATTTTTTCGGATGACTGTCCACCAAGGATCATCCTTTCTGTAGCTGGCCTCAGAATATCATTGACATTGGTCACAAACAATCTACTCTTTAATATCCAGGACACAAAGCCCCTTTGACATCTGCTGTCTCTGTTCCACAGACAAACTCTCACTGGGGCAATATTGGCTGTAATTGAACTTGCAGATTGCTTCACTTTCTGAAATGCTGACTGCTTAATTGGGATAGGGGAAATAGCATTCTAGAGCCGTGGGCTTAGGCAAGTGTGTAACTCAGAAGCTGCCTAATTACACGTGTGAATAATGCTCGCTGTGATTTATGTTAATACCAGCGGCAATGCACGGGACAACCATCTTCATCTGAAAAACAAGGCCCCTGTTTGTCAGGTACACTCTGAGGACTGAACACAGAGATCGCTTTGAGAACCTTGAAAATTACACCTGCATGAATCAACCTATCTGTATAACAAAATGCAAGTAGCAGCTATCCCGTTTTTCCTCTATTATTTCTCTTGCTATGGATACGCATCACATTCTTTGCCTAATCCCAGTAAAGTTGGTGCAGAGTGTTCTCTTACGTGGTTTTTAGGTCAAGCTAACTCCACGATAGCACCTGGTACTGTTGGCATTCTCTGGCAGATTCATGCAGTGGAAAGGTTCTTCCTAAATTTTTAGTTTCATGAAAAACCTCTGTGGTGGGGTTTTTCTTCCTGATTTTCACCTACTTACATTTTTTGCTCGTGGAAAGGAAAGTATATGGGCCTCCATCTCTGGATGAGGAGTTACCCCATAACAAAGCAGCTGTGGAGCCTGACAAGATGGCACTCAGACTACAGCCTTAAAATAGTGGATGGACTTGATGGTTTTTTTCCAACCATCTTCTAATTGTTGCCATAAGAATTAATGGTCATTACATTGTTCTGTATTGTCACTGCATTTCTTGTCATATGAATAAGTTCATTCAGTGCTACCAGTCTTGGGTTGTTATGAAAATTAGGATCTGCATTTAAGACTGTTCTCTGAGCAAGAGCCAAATCAGGTCCTAGCACAGATTTTAAGTAAATTATTTACACGCAATATTTGCATCACGTGGTTACAAGCTATAAAAAAAAAAAGGCAGGGTTGTCTGCTACTTTTTAACACGCTAGAAAAATATGTGTAAGTTTATATGTTTTAGTATAAAAAGGGATTGATCCTGAAAGGAGAGAGTAGCAGAGTCAGGAGTAGAACTAAAATCTTCAATTTTTCAATGCTATCAACAGGTGAATGAGATTTTGCTTTAACAGACTGTGCAGAATATTTTGGGTTGTGCATAAGAGGTAAGACATCCTCATTGCTGGGAGTCACCAAACATGTAGTTCTGAGATACAGAAGATCTGTTTTACTGTAGGCAGGAGCTGAATTAACTAAAGATACGTGGTTGAGTAAATCAACAGATGAAATCTAGACAAAATAGCAAAAAATACCAGACAAAGAAAAATGTCTCAAATCTGTTCAGTTAAGCAATAATCTTCAATTATAGACTGCTGGTTTTCATTTTAGTCTAAATGTACAAATTGACACCCTAAAGTCAACTTTATGCAGAAGGCTTGACAGCAGAAGTCCTTCTGGTATAATAAGAACAGCTCCACTGAGATCAACGGGGATATTTAAGATGAGGATAGGACTCAGCTTTCTAATTTGACAGCAGCATATGAAATGATCACTTCTGCTGGCACTCCAGTGAGATATGAATTACAAGGCAAATATAAAAATTACAAAGCAAAGCTTAGTTCCCACTTGAAAGGTAGTTCATACACACAGTGAACCAAACTCAAAGGAGGTCAGAGCTACCTGTGTCTGTGGCTCTCTGCAGGTTTCTTGGTTTCCTCTGAAAGCATGCTTTGTTTTGTCCCCCAAAGACCCCTTTTCATTGATGGGCTTGGATTTATTTTCTCTGTTCGTACAGCCTTCTGTAACTCTGATTCCCCGGTGCCCTTGATTTTCTGTAGATGCTGATTATGAAGTGATTTATCTTTGTTACAGCTAAAGGGATGTGTGTTACCTGCAACTTGTGTGGCTGAAAATGAGGTAGTAGTAACAAAAGAATATTTGGGTAACTAGGCGAAGGCCAGGCTGGTGGTTATATGGTCTTTTACGTGTGTCTTTGTGTAAGTGTATATTGAATTTATCTGCATGTCACAGAATCTGTAGTTGAAATTAACTGGTGCTTTCCCTGGGTCTGTGTTTCTCTCAGGACAGATATCTGTGGATGGATTTATGCGATATCTGAGTGGAGAAGAGAACGGCGTCGTTCCACCTGAGAAACTGGATTTAAATGAAGATATGTCCCAACCACTGTCACACTATTTCATCAACTCCTCACACAACACCTACCTCACAGGTACAGCAGTGTTGGAGATACCTAATTGCTTACCTTACAAAAATTCTGAGCATATTTTCAGTGGTAACATAGAATACAAAAAACATCAGCAGTAAACAGATGATGGAGTTTAGTCTTCTGGGAAGCAAGGGTGGTACTTGATTTTTGTTGTAGCTGCAACACAACTGCATCAAATACACTTTTATTAACAGGTGAGCAGCAGTTGTGTAATTCACATAAGGCCTGGTCAGAAGCCCAGTAAAATCCCTGGAAAGGTTCCCTCAACTTAGATGGGATTCCAGATTAAGGTCCATCTTCAGGGAGGAGAATGATCATTGTACTTTTTATGACAACAAAGATAGCCAGACAAGTGTGCAAAGCAGAATACGGGAAACATCTCTGTAGCTCATATATTTGCCCCTAAAACATTAAATCTGGCAGTTTGTTGTGCTCCATGAAATTTGCTTTGATTCAGAGATTAGGGAGGTTCCAACAAAGCACATAACTTTCTGACAGCCCATAAATGCAAGGAGTGGAAATCTGTTCCCTGACAATATCTAACATCTGAGCTGAAATTTTTAGGCACTGTTATGTTTTTAAAAACTCTGGGCTGAGCACCCAGAAACTCCTGTTAATTAGAGTTACAGTCTGAACTGTATTGACTGCATGGCAAAGTCAACAATGCTTTAAGACTCAGAAAAAGCTGAGGCAGTTTAGGAATTCAACTTTTGGCATTCGTTTCCTAGTCCAAGGTTTTGTTAACTTCTGAGAACATAATTGTAAATTTACTATTTTAGTTTGGTTTACGTAGGAACAAATGTTTGGGGCAAGCAGATGTGCACAGGGAGTTCTCTCCTGTTTGATTTGATGTTTGCTTTGTCTTGTCATGTTTGCTAATGACCTAGCATTCTGTTAAATTTAAAAAGATGATGATGCACTGAGTGCTAAAAATGTGGCTTGTGGGTAATGTAGGCTTTTTAATGCTATTAACCGGCTGGCCTTAACTGACCAACTCCTTCAGAGTGCCAGCATGCCAAAACATAAACAACCGCAGGCAGTGGTGATGCCCAGTTTAAACAGACCTCATGGGAGTTATTTTCATCTGCTTTGTGTTTGTTACAGCTCTTTCTCCAGCACCTTCGCGTGCTTTCATGGAGTGAATGAACTGTCATTGTTTCCATTAGACACCATTTTTCAAGGGTTTATATCTCGGCTGTAAAATGTGTTTTGTGCTAGAACTTGTCACATAAGTATTTGTTTTGACAGCTATTTTCTTTCTCTGAATTAAAAGAAACGAAAATCAGTGTGGCCGCTCTTAAGTTATGATTCCAATATGCAGAAATTTATGCTCTTTGGTGGAGTGAAGACATGGCCAAAGGAAAAGCAATTTTTAACTATGATGTTTTGCAGACCTCTTACCTCCAATATGGACTTTGTTCTGTCACTGAGGATTAGTTGGTGCTTAAGCCAAATGCTGCAGCTTTATACAGATATTCTGGAAGAAAACAGTAAAGCTGTAGTACAAAAGTGAGAAGCACAGGCCCACGGGAGGTTTAAAGACGATGCAATTTAAAGTTGATCTGAAGAGATAAAAGACTGCTATCCCCTCTACCAGCAGGAATTTATAGCCAGTTCCATACCACAGATTTTTATCAGGGCTGGTCAGGACAGAGATGCGTTCCAAAGGTCTGGAGGCACGGAAGCCAAAACCCAAAGAATTAAGGATGGGAATTCATGGTTAGTCCAACCTATTCTAATTTTTTTACTTGCACTACATGTGGCCTCACATGTTTAATTATTTACCTTGACACTTGCTAAATTTGTTTGGACTTACGAAAGTCTGAAAATCATCTCAGATTGCATCTGTAGGTTTCTTTGCCTGCATTTCCAAGTAACTTCAGAGGCTATATTTGGAAACAAGATCTTCAGTCTTAATTTGACAAAATATTCCTAGCTAAGTAAACTGATGGGAGTAAACCAGGGTAAACTCATGGGATAGTGCAAAAGAAGTTTTAAACTCTTTCGAATTCCTTTTCAGAGTGCGTTTTTTCACATTTACCAGCACAAACCACAAGCCCTTCCCTTTTAGTGGGTTCATTATGTTCACTGAGTGTGTGGCAGCTGGCTGACAATGGGATTAATGATTTGATTTTTATCTGCGGATTACAAAAACTGACAGCCTTGGATTTTGCTCTGAGCCTAGATCAGATACAGCAATCACATTCCCATTTGCTTTCTTCCAGCAAGGAAGTAAAATTAATAAAATTAATGGTGGGGCAGGCTATTCCTTTTCCCCAAAAGAGTTTGAAGGATCTGCTTAAGTGCTCATGGCTTTGGAAGGGAAGCCTTGGAAGCACCTTTGCCCTGATTGAGACCATGAAATAGCAACTAGTAATGTAATAATTTCCAGGACAATAAGAAAACCATTCAGTCTGGCAGTACTTTATGATTACTGTGCTTAATGCCCTACCAGTTATCTCTCCCTTTGTTAGTTTTTTTAACCCAGAAAAAGCACGCACAAAGAAACAACATTATAACATAAAAAGAAATATGTGCACACTCTCAATTTATTTTTAATTATGCTGATCATTTTCCTACCCTTTAGTAGAAACCCTTGGCAGTACATCAAGTCCTGATTATTTATTTAGAAGTGTTACTGCTTTCTTTTTCTTAGGGAAATGTAATTTTTAAGAACAAAGGTAAAAATCCATGAAGAAAGAAGTGATTTATAGCGAACCTGGGCTAACTTAAAGAAATGTCGTCTTTTAGAAACTTTTTTTACTGTCTCATCTTATTTTCTCACCGGTATCATATTTATTTCTTTATTCCTTTGAACCCTTAAAGTGCAACCCTGCTTTTTTCTGGTGTCTCACCTCAGGTTTCTGCTGTGGTTACAGTTGGGAGTGACTTTGCAACATTTCTTTCAGCAGCACCCAAAAGTCAGAGACAAATGATGACATATCACACTCAGCCTTGCATGATTTGATTGCTGGGCTAGTTGCTGTTGCATATGGGAAACGCAAAATATGAAAATCACACTCTTTTAACATGTGTTTTGGCTAAAGGAACAATAATAGCAGCAGCAGGTTGCTGAGATACCAGCCGAGCACATGTAGCCAGTGTGGGACTATCCTGTTCACCCTCAGCATGTGCTTCCCTGCTTGCAGTCTGGTATTTCAGTTCTCTCTAGAAAAATGTCTCATGAGGGTAAGTTCTCTTCTCTGTTGCTGCCTGTGACCTCTCATCTACCATCCTCCAGCTTTTCTGTTCTCAGTGATTCCTCAGGCCTCACTGTTGCTGCTTACTATCTGCATTCAGCACTTCCTTGAAACCTTCTTCACCTTCAAAGCCTCCAGAACAGTTTCCAAGCTGACAGCACCATAAGGAAGCGATGGAAAGCTGGGTGATACCTTCCTGCTGCTGGCCACACATCCTGCTTTGGTCCAGTGTAAAGTGTTAGAAACAACAGGCAAGGCTGAGAGCCTTATTCTGACTGACACACAAGCAGGAGCAGAATATGTCACAATGTGGGGTCTGATCTGCTTGTCCTGTGCATGGTGAAATAGCTCAGGAGGAAGATAAAATCAGATAAATGTGCCGTGTCTAAAAAATCTTCAGCTGCCAGCACCTTGTGTGGCTGCTGGAGTCAGGAGCCAGGCTCCCAGCAGTTTGGGGCTCTGAGTTTGCCTGCTGCAAGCCCCAGTGCATGATCCGGGGCACTGATTGCTTCTCCAGGACTTGCCTGGAGGAATCTCTACTCCTGGAGAGTGGAGATTTAGCAACTCATGTTTGTGCACAGCAGAGGGAGGATACAGGCACCTCATGCTGGGAGGAAATGTTGGGAGAGAGGGAAGAATCAGCCTCTGGTTCTAGAATAGTGAAGAGTCAGGTGATTCCAAATATCTGGATCCAAAAATCCCCCAGTTTGGGAATGAAAGATATCTTAAATAGATAGCAACCACGTTTTAAGTCCATGTATTTCAAATAACTTTCACTTGGAAAAACAGAGGTGGATGAACCCAACGAGGACGCACTTCCTGAGAAACAAGCAGTTTAAAGCTATAGAAGTGTGGAACTGCTCTGTGTGGGGAAACATGGGTCACATCCTCAGCTTACACCAATCAGCACCGGCTCATGTTGCATGGTATCCTGTCAGGTATCATTTGGCCAATTGTATTTTTCAGAAAAGTGAATTTTTGTCAAAATCCATTTCTCCTTAGCCCATATAGAGTGATGGGATGCAAATGTTATGTATGGTGTTACTGTAGACACTGCTTGTATTGTAGAAGGGAATACATAATGCTTTCAATTTCCAGTATTAAAAAATTGATCTGTACTCAGGCTATTAAAAATATTCTGGAAGTGTTCCTTTTAGTGTCTGTGTTATCACATTTTGGAATGCAAAAGGGGTATTTTAAAATAAATGTATTTAGAGACTCACACAATGGAAACGTCTAAATAATATATGCAAAAAAACATCTGAGGGAACATTCCTCATATTCTTAATTTCAGAAAAACAAGCTGTTGGGACTATTAAAACGTGCTAGCATTTTACACTGTGCCTGGGAGTCTTTCTGAAGACTGTGTGGTTTGGAGGTTGAATATCCTCTTATCCTTTGCAGGAATCCTTCCAAAACGTCTGAGCCTTATTAATAAGGTAGTGTGGGAAGTGTTGTACGGCAAGTGATGCATGTCATCATTTACTTAGGCACTTTTGAAGGTGAAGGATCCTGGAGCCCAAAACACTTAGCAGTGATAACCACCAAGAGTCTCTCAGGAACTAGAGTTTGTTAATCATAGAATAGTTTGTTAATCCAAACTCAAAATGCTCTGAGGGAAAAGAAAGACAACAGTAGAACAGTTTTCTAAGTGAAAGTGGTTTTTTAGGCAGTAGAGTTCAGTGGATCCCTAGGAGAGCCAAGATTTTGTAAGCAGGTGCTTAGGGATCCGTGCTTATGCTTGTTTGCATCCTGCACAGAAAAAGAGCCACTACCTAACCCAGACATTGGAACTGCACCAAAAAGGCTTTTGTGTGAGGAAAGAAAATCTTCCATAATCAAAGGTGAAACAGGAAAAATCTAAATTCCAAAAAAAACCCCAAAAAACAGAGACACGTTGTCACTTTGCTGACTCCATTTGGATTTTCAGAGCTTTCCAGCACTGGCCACTTTCTTCTGTTATTAATAGATATTTCCCATTGGTTCCAGCAGGAATTCTTATGGATTTCAGCGGGAGTAATGTTAATGCCTTGTGGAGTATTTATGATTGTTCCTACTCATGTATCAGACAGAAACTGTAAACAGGGATTTTCAAATAAGAAGGGGTTCTGTTACAGTTTTTAGAACAAGGTAAAAACAGAGCAAAGGCAGACAATGTTGTTTTGTGAAGCAAATCCCAAAATGTGTATTTCCCAGCATAAAACCTAAACACAGAATCGCAGAGACAATAAAATGAGGATTAATCTGCATTATATTATATGCCAGTCTAGATGAAATATTTGTATGTCCCCAGTCAGCAAAGAATCTTCACTGTAAATGAACTCACTGCTTCCTTAAAAAGAAAATTAATTTCCTTCAAGAAATCCAGGAGGATCTTCTCAGGAAGTCTGCTAGAAAGCAGGAAACTGCATCCATTTTCTTCAAATCTAAAAGAAGCACAAAGCCATTCTTCCATTACTGTTACATCTCTGCTGCGAGAAATTTGTGTCTGAATGACTGGAATCAAACCTGTTGCAGCAGATGAAGACAACCTGGCTGCATATCCTTCCCTGAATCCAGCTGGGCTTTTTTGTTGGCTTGGGTTGGGAATTTTTTTTGTGTTTCTTTTTTAATACTTCCCAAGTTTGGAAAAAAAAGAGTTTTCCCTCTTAATTTTTAGATTTATATTATCTCATTATTGGAAAAGGACAGTTTAATTGAATTTCTCCCTACGTAATACAGTATCACATCAGGAAATTTAACTGACCAACTCATTGCAGTGGTTAGCATATTAAATATTGATTTGAGACCTAATGATGGTGCCATTAGTGACTGCAGGGGGTTTGTTTCATCTTGTACTAAAGCATTGCATGTTGTGAGAAAATGTGGTCTTGTTCTCCTGAGTCGCCTCTGAATTTCCCACTGCTTGTCAAGGGATAACAAAATCTCATAGAACTAAGCTTTATTATTATTATCTTATTTCATGTATTTGATGGTGCCCATCAGAAGCTTTTGAGCTGGCTTCAGCTGGATTATTTCTCTGTTTGATTGAGGGCAGGATCCAAACCATGACACTGACTTTGCCAAAGTAATTTCCGTTGTATTCTTACGCTTCTTGTATTCCTTGGAGTGTCATTCCTCTCAGCCGAGGGTAAAAGCTGCTGTTAACTCTAATTATTGTTAGATCAGTTGTATCTATTCCTGAGGCCCAAAATGACTTCCCTTTTTTTTTGTGTTCTGTCCCAGCTGGACAGCTGGCTGGCAACTCCTCAGTGGAGATGTACCGGCAAGTGCTCCTGTCGGGCTGCCGCTGTGTGGAGCTGGACTGCTGGAAGGGACGCACAGCGGAGGAGGAGCCGGTCATCACACATGGATTCACCATGACAACTGAGATATCCTTCAAGGTACGGCTCTGCAGCACGCTGGTGTAGCTGGGGAGGGTTCTTTTCATGCAAAACCATCACAGATATATCACTGCGAAGGTGGGAGGGGCGGAAGTGTGAGGGCAAAAAGGTGCTGTAAGAGGAAATTACAGAGGAGCTGCAGAATCGTTGGAAGAGAAGAGTTACAGCATTGGACCTTGCATGGGGAGAGGTTCCTGGTGGTCATGGCAGTGTGAGGAAAAGGGATTATGTGGTGTGATAGCAGTGCCATCTGGGGACTGGGCTTCGCGCCCAGGTCCATGCTCCTGTGCACGTCCCTGCAGCAAATCTCACAGGGAGAGAACCAGGCAAATCCACAGGCAGGGCTGAGGGACCAGGCACAGCCACCACAGCTGGTTCTGCACAGAGACAAAAGGGGCTGTGAAGGCATTGTTGGGTTACAGCTCCAAAGGAGAGAGCTGGAGGTCACAGGATTTGGACAGCAATAACCAACACATCAGTTCACTCTTTCTCTCTTCTCTGCCTGGTCACTGGGAGTGGGAGGCAAAACTGAGGCAGGAAATAGCAGCTAGATCTCAATAATTTGCAAGCCTTTAAATTCCTGTGAGCAGAGAATATGCTGCTCATGACCAGATGGGCAGGCTGCATCCACAGGGCCCAGACACTCGGCATTACATTTAAAAAAAATTAGTAAGTGTGCATGCAGTGTTATCCCTGATACTTGGCCTCAGATCCGAAGCACTGGAGGGTGAAAAGTTAAAATTAGTATCTTTGGAGACTGTGAGGGGATATTTGTGCCATTCAAACCCTAAACATGTCATCTTTATTATTGAATTTCATCTTCCGTTTCCTTTTCTACAGTATAAGGTAGAGACCTTACCCTTAGCAGTAACCTTAAGTTGTTATCTTCTTGTTATTCTTGAAGATGTTTTTGATCTGAGGTGTTAGAGGAGCATGGTGGAGGAGTATTCCTGTAGTATTCGGATTGGTAGTCAGCACAGCTTATAATGATACATCAGGAAATAATTTCTGAAGTGTGAAAAAATAATTCTTCTTTACCTGAGACACTAACTCACCATGGAAATACATTTCTAGACTTAGCCGTGTGCAAGAATATGTGGGAAGGTGTTCATTACTGACTTTGGTTATGTTGCAGGGATTACATGTGGCTTCTGTGCCAGCTACAGCTTTGAGACATTTCTCCCATACTTGAAACCTGTTGTTGGGTGGATCTTTTTGCCTTCTAGTTCCTTTCTTTAGGGAAAAAAGCAAACAGTTCTGTCACAAACGGAACACCAAATTTCACTTGTACCAGAACACTCCTTTTTTTTCCAGTTTGCTTTCTCTAATTCTTCCCTGATTGAGTTAATCACAGAAACACGTGAAACAACCTTCTTGCACGTTTGTTATTAACTTTCCAGTTATGTTTATGTGAAGCCAATTATGTTTATAGGCGTGGGGCTTGATTGCTGGAAGTCCTTTAATTAAGGAAGATGGCTCTCTACTGCTTTGGTCATGAGCAGGGATTTAAAACAAAGTTAATCTGATTTTTAAAAGGATCATTAACAGGAACGAGGATTATCCCTGGATATTTAGATGTTCAACCCTTGGCACTGTGCTGGCAGGAGAGATATTGGAAGGCATTTTAAACCTACTCAGGCATATTTCATCGGTCATTTCAGGGCAGGCATTTTTTAATCCACACAGAAAAATGTGAAAAACATCTCGACTGCCGATTTCTTTTCAACACTCAAAGTGTGCTGCTTGGCTGGGGAGGAGCAAAATGGCAGTGAAATAATGTGTCAGGAGTGTGAGAATCAATTCATGTTTTGAATGCTGAATCATTTTATCGGCTCACACTTCTGCCGTGACCACGGCACAAGGATTCTGCTCAGTCTGCCGGCTTTCACAGCCTCAGACAAACTTCCTGAAGTGCAGAGGCAGCAGCACTGTACACTCCCCATCCTTATGTTCCTGGGGGTTTTGGTCCCTTGGTTTCCCCCTTGCTTCATGACTCAGAAATCCGTAAGTTTTTTCTCAGCTGTGGATTGTGAGCTGCTGCCGGGGTGGGATCCTATAAGGGACAGCTGTATACGTCGTGCTGTAACCAGGAATCTCTGTGTGTGTAACCATATTTACACCTCGCAGACCTGCTTCAGCTGAGTCATTCTGCAGTTCCATTCAAAGTATGGAACCTGCCAGCTTGTTTCTCTCTCACCATGGAGCATTTGCGTTCACTGAACCAGTGCCTGAGCTTTTCATCCTCAGATCTCATCAGTGCCATCCTAATTCTACTCTTCCAGGTTATTTTCCCCACTCATGTAGGATTCCATCCCCTTTTGCAGTTGGGAAGGCAGCTGAAATTAAATGTGCGAGAATGTACCAGAGGTTCAGCTTTTGTTTTAGGAAGTGGCTTTCTTACTGATACACTTCTTAGTTGAGCCTCTAAAAGTACAGAAAATGAACAAGAGGAATCCCCAGAGAAAGCTTGTTTAAAATAAATACATCTTTTGGGTTTTAGTCATCCATATGATTTGGCATGGCAGAGATTTACGGGTTTTTAGAAACTCCAGAGTTTGCCAGCAACGCATATGAAAAGTCTTCAGTGTTTTATATGTTCTTTTGGAAGAGAGATTTGTTCCAGGAGGGAAACATTTCATAATTTGTAACAATGAGTGCATTTATTGTGCACCCCACTGAAACCATCGTTATCAAATGCCTTTTCTACTGGATTTAGGGTTTCCATTTTCCATAGAGCTGAAAGGTAACTTTACGGAAGTTTCCTTTTCTGAGTCCTCTGGTAATTACCACAGAACCAACTGTTTTGAGTAAAGATTTCTTTTTTCCTTTCTTTTGCCTTAAAGGGATTTCTGTCATCAAAAAAAAAAGAGGGAACTGAAATGTGAGTCAGAGTAACTAAGGATTTTATGGATACATGCTTGTGCTGCTGATGTTTAGAAGGTCTGCCTTTGTCAGAGCATGTTTATTATTGCACATGAAAGCCAAAGCTGCAGGCATGGAACAACTCCACACAAAACCCAAGCTTTACATTTAAGCTATTGATTTTGGCAGACATAAGTCATTTCTTGAGAAATGTGGTGCTTGAGACTCATCAGACGTTTTGGAGATTGGATTATAGTTCAGGTTGAAAAATTTGGCTGTGGCAAGAGCACATCCAGAGCTTTCTGGGATGTTTAGGAAGGAAGGTCTGGTCTCAGGGAATGATTTCAGAGCTCATTGGGTCTTTTCTGTCTTCAAAGACTAAAACTCTGCTTCTTTAGAGGGGTAGATTTGTAACTGTGTTTATTTTGATTCCTTAGGAAGTAATAGAAGCTATTGCTGAATGTGCATTTAAGACATCGCCCTTTCCAATCCTCCTTTCCTTTGAAAATCATGTGGATTCGTAAGTAATTACCACATTTTCTTGTCTGATGTTTCATTTTTGATAAGGTCTAGGCATGGAATTGTGTGTGCACTTGTGGCACAAACAACAGCTCTTATCCAAAAATGAATTTATATCAGCCTAAGTAACCGAGGTGATCAGAATGAATTGGGCCTGTTCTTAAAAACCTTCCTGAATCAGAACCTTTTGTATGAGAGAGGAAGTTTGATTGTGAGAGGTACTCTGTTAACTTTTCACTCGCAGTGTGTCCTGCTGGAATGTAGCAATACTCCAAAGAAAATGAGGCAGTATTTCACCTGCTTGTGACCCTATTCTGTGCTATAAACATATTCAGAATTTGGTCTGTGTCTCGTGTTACAAGCAGAGGCCAGAATCGTGGACTTCTAGGGTTGCAAAACAGGTGGTGTGGATGGCCAGGAACTGCTCATTTCTGCCAAAGAAATAACAGTTTGCTTAAGTTTATTTCATTTTCTTTTTCTTTTGTTACAAGAAAAGGACAGTTTTTCCATGTAAGAAAAGAAAAAATAAATGAGAACACCTCTAGCTTTGTCCCAGTGATCTATTTTATTATTATAGTTCTGATATTTTTTTTTGCCATTAACTTTGGTTTTGAATGCAAAGACCACATGGTTCAAAGTGGAGTGACATTGACACATAACATGTGCCTTAACTTGAACTGCCTTTTCCCCTTTTGTGTTTTTTTGCTGTGAAAACATTTCCAACACTTCCGGGGGCAGTTTGTACTTAGAAACTCATTTTTGGGTTTTGTTTTTGTTGGTGGTTTTTTTTCAATGTAAAATAAAAATATTCTTGGGGGCAGCTGTGAATGTTTTAATGCAAATCAGAAAATATGTCGGTACTTCTGTGTCTGAAAGAGGAAAAGGGTTAGGGCTAACTGCTTTTCCATTGTCATTTTTGTCATAAGGGAAGGAACTGGTAGAAGAAGCTGTGTAAGAATGTTTTTAAAAAACAGCTGTGGCAATACTGATCAAATTTATGTAGGTAGAAAAATTCTAAATCGGAGCACTGAGTTCCACTACCTGTATACCTCAGAGTATAAATTACCTTTTGTGGGCAAATGTGTGTTTGCTCTGCACACATTCCGAGGCCACATGGTTATGATTCAAACAGCTACCTCTTAAATCCTGCTTAGTTATTCCTGTCTTCCTCTGAAAGACCACACAAATGCCGTGTTTAATTTCCTTCTCTAATGGCCCCCTCACTCATTTATTTTTGGTGTATATTGTGTCCCTTTGGACTTGCACTCACCCACTCCTGTAGGTTTGAATTCACAGTGCTTCCAAATGCAACCTCTGGCCTTTAGGAAAGACCTCAGCCATCATTTTTTAATGTATTCTATTTTGTACTTATTCTTCTGGATTTATTCTAATATACATTCACTGTGTTACTATAAGGCAGAGAAAACAACAGCTAAATTATTTTAACCACAAGGGTTACATTTTTCTTCCTTTAAAGTCATTAAGACTTAAATCTTCAACTGTTCCAGGGTGATCTGTTCTATTTTAGGAAGGTAAAGAAATAAAAAGATCTATGAAATAAACTCCTGTCAGATGTAAGTTATATACAAAAGTGGCTTTAAAATTATAAGATGAAACAGTGTCAGAATTAAAGGCTGTGTGACACTTCAGGAATGTGACAGAAAGGGAGCAGAGTTCCTGCTGCATTACTCTGTTATTTACAGTTTGCCCCACAGAAGGCATTGGACCTTTCTCTCCAGAAACCTCCAGCCATGGAACAACGAATTAACTTTGTGTGTGTTTGCTGATACCCTTTTCCATACACTGCTAAGACACAGGTTTTTAGCAAAGCAAGTTTGCAAAACCACTACCAAGTGTTTTCTCTTTCTGAGGCTTTCCTGCTAGTGATTATTTTCTGCTGAAGTAAATGATCAGATTTAATGTGTGTGTTTTCTGATTTTGCTTTGGCTGAAAATAATTTCTAGTTATTTTACCAACTGCTACAATTATCCCTTCATTCCTTCCCTGGTTGCTGGAGAAATCTGCAATTAGTCATGCCACTCACAGAAAACTTCACCTAATTTCATGGAATGCTCCTTTTGTCTTTTCATTTACTTGGAATGTTGTTTTTTCTCCCAGATCTTAAAGCTGGGCTTTGCCCTAAATATTAACAAAAAGTGCTGATGTTTTTGTAGAGTTGCTGTCAAACAAATCCTTTTTCATCAATTCTTACTTCTAGAGGACCAAACATTTTTTCTGATTTTCAAGTTGCAGGAGTCATTTGTGAAATTCTGGTCCCCTAGAAATTTTGGCATTGGCTTAAACAAAAATATGGTTTTAGCCTGTGTTCTGTATTCATGACTTTTAAGCAGACAGCAGTTATCAGAGGTAAATGAGTTTCACATCACCACCATAGATGACAGTGTTAATCACCACTAAACTTAAAATGCAATTTTCCTTCCTTCTGGTTTATGTTCATGAGAATATTTTTGACACTTTCTGTCCACCTAGGGGGAAAATCACTTATTAGCACGTTGTATAAATCATCTCATTTGCTTTCCTTTGATGTGTTTCTTAGAAGGGCTTCTCTCCAATATCTTTATAGCACATGAAGGATTTTTATTTTCTTTACTATAACTCTGCTATTAATGTATTCTTTCTTGCCTGTTTAAATGCAATAAAAACTTTAGAAAAAGAGGCAAGCATGTAACTTTTAGATGACATAAAATATTTTGTGTGCTGTCATTTATATTGATGTCAAAACGTGCACACTGAAAAAAAAAGACCACTAAAAAAAGCTGTGGTTCTGTGAAAAAAACAGAGAAGTGGCCTGAAAATGTTGAAAAGACCTCAAGAAGACCTTGACGTTTGAAATGGGGCTTGCAAGACGATAAGCAATCTGCAAATCTGAAAGCAGACACTCTATAATTAGAAACACACTGATGACATAGCAAAAAGGTTAAGTGATCCTTCAGCAGTATCCATATAAGATTGCTTCCAAGATTAAATTTAATTACAGTTATTCATACTGCTGGTTTCTGGCTGGAATTGTTGCTTCAAATATTAACAGGATTTTTATCACTTTTTCATCCCACACTTTAAATTATTTTAGACTCTTCTGGGAAGCATCTGTGCCTTTGTCTTATGCAGAGGAAGTATCTCTGCAGAAGTGATAGAAATGTAATGTTGGAATCAGTAGTTGTGCCAAAGAGCCTCTGTGGTTGACCTTCATAATAGGCACGATACAAACACGGTAAAACAAAGTGCAAGCAATACAGTAATGGTAATGAAAACATTTCTTAATCTTCTTTATATTTCCATATCTCCAGGTATCATGTTCCCCCTTTATCTCCCCTTGCCCTGGCACATTTTGGGGGCATTTATAATTAGTCTGTGTGCTGCCTGTCCATGTCTGCGCAGTGAAAATCATAAAGCAGATGAAGTGAGCTCTTTTCGGACAGTCAATTTTCACTACAATGCATGAATGCTGAGAAAATTTCCAGCAACAGGAGACGTGGACCAAGAAATACCTGGGTTTTGGCTTCATAGCACAATTGGGGGAATGTATTGATTTAGAAAACCTGGTATTTCTGTTGCTCTGGTTCATAATTTTCAAAGAATGGAAAATAAAAAGAAACTGGTATTCCAACTTTTAAAAATACTTCAATAGGCATATGTCATCTGCTGTTCCTAATGATCTCTCCCTTGCAACAATACCTACATAGATATGCATAGTAGGGAGAGAGAGAACACAAACATCTACCGCACAGTTAAATGCTGGTACTCCTATATATATTTTTTATTCCCTATAAGGAGCTTTTAAAAGTATCTGTACACATAGTCCAGTTCAGAAATTGAAGTAATTTTGTGATGTCAAGATTTTCCTCCTTTGGCCTTGTTTACTACCTCAAGGGTTTTTTATGGTATTAAAACCCATTAGTTTTTCGCATAATTTTCCTGCTTTCTGCCTCTGGGATGCAGTGACATTGGAATTTATACGCTGAACCAACATAGTGTTGCATTACATTTTTCTTGTGTGCAAAAATGGAAGTTCGCACTGTGCTCTCTTTGAGGTAAACATGTAATTAAACACAGAAGATCAGAAGAATTTGTTCTAGCTGTGGTGGTGGCTGGAAATTTCTAAGATTTTACTGTTGCTTTTTACTTTTTTGAATTCCTATTGAGAGTTCTTTTTTGGAGTTGTGCCCATTTAAGGATGATGATGTCACATCTAATTACTACGGTTTCAGTAAATGCACTCTTTGATTCAAGGAGGTGTCCTTTGAACTTTCTGAGTTCTGAGAGCATGGATCTGTTCAACGCACACACTGGTGGAGAAAACTGAATTAAAACTCACTCTAATGACCCCTGGATTTATGGCACATGCACACTGTGCTGGCTGGAGTGGTGCCTTTATTTCCCTTGGTAGCTGAGGGTTGGAAATATCCAACAAAATGTCCCAGCCTGATCTGTTCTTCCATCACCTTCTCCCGTGTGGGTTCTTCATTCTGCTGCCTTGCTTATCTTCATCTTTATTTTCCATCCTCAGCTAAAAGTGCCTTTTAGCTCTTGTGCGGAATTGGCTGCATGCAAAAGACAGCATTAATGAAATGCTGTCGGGATTTAAACTGCTGCAAGCAGTTCTTGCTTTGGGGAATAATTTAAAGCCTCCTCGCAGTACTTTTTGTCAGTGACTGAGCCAATGACTGGTTTACCCCCTGTCTGCTTCCAGTGGCAGCCAGGGTGCTGATCCCAGGGAAATTACATTTTCTGATTGAAATGTCATCTGGCCACCCAACCTTTATCTCAGCTCTGGTTTGGCCACGCCGACCCTGGGAGTTGGTAACCACTGACCAGCCGGGCACAGCCAGGGTTCAACTGGTTTGCAAGAGAAAAAATTAGCATTTTTTTCCTCTTTTTTTTCTCTATACCCAGCTCTATTTTGTCATGAAAAGTAGCTCCATGGTAACATAACGGCTTATAGCATCCCTGTCTCCTCCATGATATGCAGATCCTAATTAACAGGAGCTGAGGAAGCTATATTAAGCCATATAAACCTGTCCTTTAATCGAGACTTCCCAACAGAGTGTCAAAAAAGGAAACTTTGAACGATGCCTCAGCTCAGATGCTACGCATTTTGAACAGGCACATATAACAAAAATACTCAGTTTTCTAAAATTAGAGAGTGACTGTGGTACCGAGCTGCTTTTTGAGATGATTGGAGTAATAGTTCTGAGCCATATAAACTATCTTCAGTCCTAAAGCTTCCATCACTGATATGCAGGAATTATTTAATCTTTTGGTTTCACTTTGGGAAAATTGGTTACAAGTAGAGATTGCTGAGGTTCAGTTTACTTATAGAGGATGTTGTGAAAACTGCTGTAGTGCAAGCAAAATGCCAGGCATGTGTATGGAGTAACATGAGGGGGGAAAAAATCTTAAAATTTGAATAAAAGTATTGCCTGAAAGAGGCAAATTCATATTATGGTTTCACTATTATTTAGTTGACTTCTGCCTTTACTTCGTGTATGTACCTTTCGATAAACTCCATCAGAGGAATTGAAATAATTGCATGATATATGTAGGTCTCACTGAAAAATTCACAGCAAGTGAATCAGGAAATTATATCTAGTTTAGGGCTATTAGATACTCCATTACTGCTGCTTTCACTATGGAGCATTAGTAGAACTCATTTCTTTCTTTCTTTTCTTCCCTTTAGCCCTAAACAACAGGCAAAAATGGCAGAGTACTGCAGATTAATATTTGGAGATGCACTGCTTATGGATCCATTGGAAAAATACCCGGTAATGTGGCTTGGTGTTCATCACATCACAGATGTCTGTGTGAATTTTTATTTAAGTGTCTCAGTCCTGCCTCATTCTTCATATAAAGCCTTCCAGTCTAAAGGAGGGAGTTAAGCAATGTGAGCTGTTGGTGACTTAAGCATCATTTCTGATGCAGAGATTGCCCTGATACAGTGAATTGTGATCTTCTAAATACAATTGATCCTCATAGCTGCCATTTTATAACATAGACTCTCATATCTGAGCTAATACTTATTTTGGTTATTACTGCAGGCATTTCTTAAAGCATTTTTCTTCTTAAGTGCCCTCGGTAGCCCTGTTTCATTTAATTTTGACACTGCCTCTTGTGCAAAATCTATTTCATTTTAACGGGGCTTACAGAGGTTACAGAACTGTCTTGTACCATGTGGTCCCTAAGAAACTGCCATAAGCTTGTTTCTTCTGTTGTTCTAACAAATCTCTCTGCTTTCTTCCTGTAAGCTGGAAGCTGGGGTTCCTCTCCCAAGCCCTATGGACTTAATGTACAAAATCCTGGTGAAGAATAAGAAGAAGTCTCACAAGTCAGCAGATGGGAGTGCAAAGAAGAAGCTCTCAGAGCAAGCTTCCAACACTTGCAGTGATACATCCAGTATGTTTGAACCTTCCTCCCCTGGAGCAGGTAGGACTTGAACCTACTGATATTCTTCTCCCTCAAGCACAAATACTTAATTACAGCTCCAATCCCATCTGTTGCAGTGCTCCAGCAAGGTAAAGGTGCACCAGTGAGGGTTGCTCAGCAGGAAACAACGTGAAGTGTCATTTATCCTGGAGTCTGTTCTGTGAGGGCTCGTGGCCGAGGAATCCTCATGGAGTGACCCAGGGCTCACTGATGTGTGCTAATATTTGTCTGCACTGCTTATTAAGGAGAGGGAGCTGCCAACTCCTCCACCCTTGGCTGCCTTTCCTGTGTGCCCAAGCCCAATATCAAATATAAATGTTTTCCTTTTCCTGTTGCCTCTGGGCTGTGCCTGCCATTTGGTGCCCTTTCAGACAGAACCCATTGCCCAGGAGAGCTTCAGAGGGTCTGCAGTGCCTCAAGGTTTAGGTTAAAGGGATGAGATCCCTGTTATTCAGGTGGGGAAGGCTCAACCCTCCCTTGTCCTGCGTTAGTTAGGAACATGTCATGGACCTCTGTTGAAAGTGCTGTAAGATGTTCTTCTGTTCCAGAGATGGAAACAGGCAAAACCAACAAAATCTGTATATCCTGATTCCCAGCCCAGTGTCTGTTTCCTGCACTGGAATTTCTTCTCCTATTGAGACTGAAATTTTGTATTCTTATAAGCACAGGTGTTTATGCCCCAGCAGTAGAATACTTACAGAGTAAATTGAAAGCTCTGCTGGAATGTAAGTTCATTGCCATTTGCCATTAAAAAGTTTTCCCCATTGTTTGTAGTTTTTTCCTAAACTCTGATTAACTGAGCTGAAAATTTTCATGCTGGCAGTTTGCCCCAAGCTGAATTAACAAGAAAGAAATCCTGCTTCATTTGTGGATAACATTGTTTATCCTATTAGCAGCAAAGAAAGAGTTTTCAACTGTTGTTTTTAAGAAACTATGGAAAGGCCACGCTTTGGAGTTTTGGCTTTGGATTTCAAAGGAAGATTCATCCTAGTGTCAGGGATGACTTAATACTATTTTCTTGATTTGCTTTAGACAAATCCCAAGCAGGAGAAAAGTAAGTGTGTGTTCCAGCTGCCTCCTTTCTAGCATTTGAAATCAGCCCTGGGTTCCCAAGTCCCCATTTTTGTTATCAGCACACGGTGAGGACAGTGGCAAAGAACATGTCCTTGGCTTTTCTGAGGGCCTGGGCTGCATAAAGGGCAACAGCTTTGTCTTTCAGGAGCCTCTCTAGGAGCTTTTCTAGGAAAAGGCCCCGGGCTGTGAATAAAAATGATGATGATGATGCAAGGCAGAAGGGTCAGTCCCATAATGGGATGTGTAATTCTACAAACTAACTGTGACTATTATGCCTGTAACAGCCTCTGTAACAGCCTCCGATTATGAAGATGAGCACTTACAAATTAGAAAATGCTGGAACTGAGGTTGCAAAATTGCTATGGTCATTTGGTTCACCTGTGACTGCCAGAACACATTGCTTGTAATCCTTGTGTCAGCCTCTGTTTCTCCTTTAGGACTTGTGCCTCTGAGAATGCAATTAGTCAATATTTTTCCTCTCTCCGTCATTCAGTACTTGATCCTAGATAGAGCATCCTCAGTAAGTTTCTGTGGGGGTATCCAGGCTGCCTGTGAGCTCCTGACAAACAGCAGTGAATTTATCTGAACAATACCTGTGGGAAGTGCAATAATATTAAGCCAATTTTATCTAAAGACAGACGAATCTGACAGAACTTGAGAGCAGTTTAGGGATGACTGACAAGGAACACCCAGGATGTCATCTTTCTGGAGTACTTAGAATTTTAAGTATGCAGAGCACAGCTCCAGAGATTACAGCTACAGCTTACAGCTATGAGAAAGCAGCATTTCTGTAAATGAGGTGCCAGTTTTCTGTCTGTGAACAGTTAAAAAAAAATTATTCACCATATTATGAGAACATTGTGGTAGTGAAGAGTTTCCACATGACAGAGCTCAAGAGTCACCATGACACCCCGCTTCTCACATCTCCGTATTGGCAACGTGTGATGCTGCAGCTCTGCAAGCCTTGTGATCCTCTGCACCCAATACCAACTTCTTTCTGGAGCAATGCAATTAATCAGAAGCCTGATTCTTAACATTTCTCAATGTGAAGGGTTTTAGTACTCCAACCTTAATATATTCTTTACATTTAGCAGCTTGGACATATTATTCAAACTACTCAGTTGGATTGTATAGCTCCTATCAGAATTGCTGCTGATCTCCGGGAGAAAGTTGTGCTGATTTAGCCTTCTGGAGATTCTAAATGAGTTTTTCACAGCAGTGCAAAAAAAAAGTGAGGATTCATACTGGAGTTGATATCAAGCTTTCCTGTGTCTTACACTGCTTGAGGTCAGATTTAAACCCAAATTAACCCATGGTTTTGGTGTGTTTATAAGACCTTGTAAAAGTGTGGTGCTGGTGAAATAGCAGCAATAATTAAAGAAAGAATTCTGAGCTTTGTGGGATGTCTTGCAGGATGCCTATGAAACTGATGTAGGAAGTAACTTCCATACATGTCAGTGGAAAAAACTTTTTCCAGAAGTAGAGCAAAGCTGACAAAGCAGAAGAAGAAGTTCTTAGATAACACTTGTGAGATAGATTGTAATTTTGGTAAACAAGCATCTTAAACCTGGCTGGTTTTGCACAATGAACAGAAGTAAACAAACAAGATTTCCAAAGAAGTTCCATTGCAGTGCAGAAGGAACAGTGGCAGTTCTGCTGAGATGTGCATTTCACCAAAAGTAGGCCCATACTGAAAGGAGCTAAAACTGGCTGATGGAGCAGTATTTAAATATTGTTAAATAGGCAAATTGTTAGTTTCTCACTGATAGGATGATGTTTTTGTCAGAGCAGTGTGTGATGCAAGGAAAAAGTCATGGGAAGACAGAGAGGGCAGAATTGGCTCTGTGATTTTGTGATGCCTAAAAAGAAAACTGGATAAAAGGTTTTAGGCTCAGTGTATGTAACTGCATTAGGACATTGCTGCTGATGCCAGCTGAGACCATGGCCCACTGTTACAAAGCAAAATGGTTTATCAAACTGAATGAAGTTTATTTTTCCCTTTTAAAAGATCAGGAAGTGCTGATGTACAGTGGAAAAAACCCAAAAGGTGATTCCCCCCTGGGATGCTGGTGGCTGCCTAAATGTTGCAGAGTTAACAAGCTGCACCAGCAAGTACCACATTCATAATTCATCCTGGCCATTGTTTTGAGAAGGTCTGAGAAAGCAGATTACCAGATTTCTCTGAATTTCAAGCACTGTCTAACCTTTGGTTTTATTAGGCTCTCAGTATCTGTCAGGATGATGAGAATGGATAATGTTTAGCACACTGCTTCCTCGACCCAGGGATTTGGCTTTTCATTCCCAGCTCTCCTGATCATCCTCTATTCAGTATTACTGTGTTGAACCCCTCTACCCATCAGCTGGGATTCAGCCTCCTTCGTCCACTCGTTGTATTTCCCAAGGAACATTTTCATGCTTCCCCCACACTGCCCCACTCACCAGGGACAGCTCCTTGAAAACATCCTTAAAACTGCCCTGTTGTTTCACTGGAGCTTCCTGTGCCCTTCTGCCTGTGAGTGGTTGGCAGTATCTGTGTTTTAACTTGTGGTAGGGAGCAGCCTCCTCTGATTTCTTCATATTCTTCTGTCTGCCTCTATCCATGGGCACACTTTTGTTTGGCTTCCTTGGAGAAGGACTCTGTTTTCACTGTATTTGTGTGCCACGTAGCATTGAAGAGGTCCTGTGCTGACCTGGGCTGGTAGTCCCATCTAAATGCAGGTAGTAATGATGGCATTACAGCTAATTGTCCCTTAGACGCTCTCAGGGTGGCTTTGTGTCCCTGCCATGAATCAGGGAGAGAGGGCTGGGTGTGAGCACAGGCTGTGCTGCTGGGGGAAAGGCAGTGCAGATGTACCACACCTCCTGAAACACTTATTTTAATTCCATGCTGGCAGTCCCGTGTGTTGCTTGTCCTGGTTTTGCTGTCTGATGCAGAAGTTGAAAATGAGATTTGATCTCTTTGGGAGTATTTGTGTTAAGTGTTTTTAAATAAACGAACCGTGCCTTGCGTACTATTCCTCTCTGGACACTTCCAGCAAGAACAGGCTATCATGTACCTCTTATCTCAGAAGTGCAAGCTGGCCAAAATCTGCCCACCTCCCCCTTCTTGTGGACTGTGCAAAGTGGTATTTTGCCAGTCTGGTTAAATCAGCTGGGAGCTTCCCATGCAAAGAGTGTCAAGTGCAAATCCTGTGAGAGCTTGGCTGGCTCTCTGCATTGTGCTGAGGCTCCCTGAGCCATCCCTTGAGCCTGTTGAGCAATCATGTTATTTTCTTCAATGAAATGTTCAGGAAGAAATGTGTTGGTGAACAAAAGCCTGACATTTCAACATCTGCATCTGGAAGGAAATGCAGGCTGGGTAGTCATCGTTTGGTTGTGAAAGGCACACTCGTGTGTGCTCTCCCATGCTCTGAGCCCCACTGGGCCAGATTCGAGGCCTGCTGGAATGAAGAGGAGTTTCTTTATTGACTCAGTGGGTTTGGGATTAGGCCCTAAATTAACAGGAGAAACTGAGACTGAATTACCATTCTCTGGAGAGTTTGGGAATGCTGCACGGTAGTTAGATTTTTGTGCTGCCACTGCTGAAGAAAGCTGGAAGGTTTATGGAATAATGTCTTTAGGGAGAGCTGTCACTCTTAGCGGTGTGGATAGGTGACTTCAGTTTAGGTAAATCGTCCTTTCCAGAGTCTTAAATTGCACAGGGTACACTTTATGACAGCCAGGAGGAGTTCCTAAAGGCAAAGATAAACTTGATATTCCTTAATGGTTTAATTTCTGATGCAACCAAATCAAAACATTTTGGAGGCAAAGGGAGCCTTCATTAATTAACATTAAAGAATTTACGTCTTGCCCGTCGAAATTTGATGAGCACGCTGCAATTGGGAGTGAGGCAATAGATGTGTTTTGTTTGGTCCTATTTGCTCCGAGTACGTTTCCAGGGAAAGGATGAGCCTCAGGCATCTCCTCCCATTGTTTGGTTCACACTGCCCTCAGCCGGCACAGCTCAGCTCTGCTCCAGAGCCCTGACCGAGCCACCCCAAAGTTCTCTGCCAAGGGAATTGGTGTGGAGCTCCTGCAGTTTGTCTCCTGTGCCGGACCCTCCCAGCTGTGCTGCCTCAGTGCAGGGACTGTGACACGTCCAGAACAGATGGGTTCTGCTGAGCAGCCCTCGGTAGCACAGCACAGGAGAAACTCACTGATTTTCATCGTGGTTTCTTCACCCTGTGCATGCTGTTGCTTCCTGGAGTGGGTGAGGCATTCCCTGGAGGTCCTGCATGGATCCTGCAACAGCAGGAGTTTGAACTCACATCTCCAAACCCTGGGGCTGTGTCCCAAACTCAGGAATATCTCTCAGAGCAGTCTGTGATACTCTACCCACACACTGAGCACAATGCACTCTTCTCTCAGTGCTGATTGCCAAAGAATAAGCATCAAGCAGCTGCAAAGGAAGAGTTCTTGTTTGGTTGGGCAATAAGAACTTAAATCAATGCTGAAAACGGATGAGTCCCTCGAGAGCAGTGAGTTTGATTGGTGCTGTGACAAAAAGCACATGTACAGTGCAGGCTGCTCCGAGCAGTGCTACTTGCACATCTTTCTTGAATTTGTCGCTGGTAATTGTGACTGTTGCGTCAGCCAGTAATTATCTTCTGCTTGAAACTTCTCAGGAGAAGCAGAGATGGAGAGCGACGATGATGATGACTATGATGATGACTGTAAGAAGTCGTCGATGGATGAAGTAAGGGCGGAGATGTGTTTTTGGGGATTGGGTTGGCTCCAGCAGCTGCGGGTTCGTCGGTGTTAGCAGGAGTGGGGCTGCCATCCAGTGGAGAAAGGGAGGCAGAGCACCGAGAAGCATAGCACCAGCTTTGCCAAGTTGGTTGTTGGTCGGTTTGGAAGCACATCTTTGCTTTGTTTATTTATACTTTCATTTTCTGAAGGTTAAGAACAAATAGCACCACAGCAGATCTGTTTTAGGCAGCTGCCTGTGGTGTGTTTAGCATTGTTGGAAGAAAAACTTGACATCAAAAACTTAGAGCTGTATTTATTATTTGTCCAACAGTACCGATAAATGTGCTCAGCACTGTGCATGGGTAGAGCTAATGCAGTCCCTTCCCTAGGGTGCCACATAAAAAGAATGAATAGGGCATCAGTTTATTGTAAACATTTACATCTTACAGCCCATTTTGTTCTTTCCTACGTGACATTCCCTATATGAAGCATTGCCTTTGCTAGCCAGGGGCAGTGGAAGACTCCACTACTGATGGAAAACTGGGCTTTGGCATTTGTGGCCTCTGATGGACAGACCCAAACTGCAGCGTTGTCCCTTCTCTTCCCTAGGGTACTGCTGGAAGTGAGGCTATGGCCACGGAAGAGATGTCTAACCTGGTAAACTACATTCAGCCTGTGAAGTTTGAGTCATTTGAAGTATCAAAAAGTAAGTAAGAAACATCTTACACTTAAAATTATCTGGCAAGTGTTTGGTAGAGTTCTGCAGAAGTTCAGCTTGGCTTCCTCTCAATTAGATGCAGGCACACAGAGAGAAAATGTTCCCTTGGTATCCAGCCAAATAAATCCATTTGTGTTTTGAAACCTCTTTTAGTCTAAATATCCAACTTCATCAACAGTAAACATGCTGACATTTCAAAAACAGTTTTGAAAATTATGTACTTACATTGTATTTGTTGTCCATGACTGAAGAGTAACTTAAACAGTTTGAGAAAGATGGTCATAAATATTCCTACTTTTCTTTTGCCTCTGGTACTTCTATAGAAGATTCATGGCAAGCAGAGTCTGCCCTTCCCCACATGCAAATTCACTTTCCTGCCTCTCCGTGTTGTATAGAAAGGGCCATAATTTCACCCCCTGCTGGCTTTTACAGAGGATGCCTTGCTAGGAATGCACTCGGTGGCATCCTCAGTAAACACTGCAGCATCTCTGCCTTCCTTGATGCACACCCCCCACTGTTTGTCTGCCCCTTTTCACTTTGTTTTGACAGGTTTTAATGTGCTTTTGGAGCTTTTTAGTTAAAGAAGTGTACAGCATTTTAATTTATTCCGGATTTGTGGTGTCCTTGGCAGAGGACAGGTAATTGCTGCCTAACTCCATGTCTCTATACAAGGTTTGGCATTTACTTGTGATGAATAATAAACATGTAAGAAGTTCCCAACTGTTCACTTGTATGTGGGTATTTATACAGATACCACACATGAGCAGTCACAGAATCATGCAGGGAGCTGTGCTTGTTCCCTGTAGTAGTGTCCCTTTGGGTGTTTATAATCTCCTCCAGCTCTAATGAGAGTTACAAGAACACAGTGGGGAGGAGATGTGCCTTCTGGAAAGGAAGCCATGTGAATCCTAGCACTACAAGTTGATGCAGCTGTTATAAAATTGTCTCATGTGGGGTTTTTTTTCTGTTCACATTCCTTTGCCTTTCTCATTTTTGTTTTTTGTAAAGATCTGCTGCTGTCCAGATTTTTCTCCTAAGTCTTGATGTGACCTTTGATCAGTAATACTGTTTCAGTGAACTCATATTGTTAAGGAATTAAATTTTTGGTGTTTGTGTCAAAAAAATCATTATGTGACAAATATGGCCCTAGGTGGTAAATGTTGCTGGCTGGCTAAAGCACGACTTGGGTGTTCTGGTCTTAATCTTGGCCTGGACTCACTCCTGGATCTTCATTAAATGAGCTGAATAAAGAAGGGATTAGATGAGGATGGGTTTTTGGTTTGCTATCTATCCAGCTGTTTCCCAAAAATTTTACTTCTGTTCGCATCACTTTCCTAAGTATAAAGATCCATGCTTGTATTTTATACAGTTTTATTGTTTCAGTGTTACAGCACTTCTCTAATTTAGTATTTTTTATTCAGAATTTGTTTGGATTTGTGATCCAGACCTCTGTGGTGATAACAGTACTTCACTGCTTCTGCCATTCGCACGTTTTAAAAGTGCGTTTTCTGGTCTTGCATCCAAGTTGTTAACAGAAATATTGAATAGCAGTGGATCTGTACCAGTCCCCTGATTGCCCTCACTAGAAACATTCCCTCTCTCTGGCAGCAAGTAGCTGTAACGGTATTTTTCCACATTTTTCAGGCAGTTTTTCAATGAGTTATTTGTTCACTCTGCAGTAATTTCCTCCTGATAAGATAGCACGTGTACTGTATCATGAGAGAGAAATGTCTCTCCTGCACAGTCTTTGCTTCAAAAGGCAGGTCCCTTAATCCTCTCCAGATACTACAAGGAAATAATTGTTCTTATTTTAATTACAGGTCTTACTAAGCTCTGGACAGTTGGTAACCAAATCCTTTAACAGCTACCAGCTCTGGTTTCCTACAAATGCTCCACTTTAAGACAAGGCTGAGAGATAAGAGTTTATTACTACAAGAAATTCTAGCCCCTACGTTTTTAATAGGATAAAAGCAGTATACTTGTGTGTTTCTAGTGCTGTGCCATCAGTAGGGGGGTAGCTGGAGTAAGAATAATCTCAGTGTCTTTATGAGAAGCTGAGATGGAGGTGAGCCAGCTGGAGAAAGAAAGGATATTGTGTGTTAGAAAGGAAGAGGGAGTGGTAGGAGAGCAGCTTCTAGGGAGTAACAGGAATCTTTCACCGTTAGGAGATAACAGCTGCGAATAATAGCAGAAGCATGATGGTTGCTAATTAGAAATACAGACCAACATAAAGGGTGAATCCCAGCTCTCCTAGAGGCAGAGAATTACCTTTGGAACACCATGTTCATCCTCTGACTCTTCAGCATAGACTGAAAATGGTTTGTAGTTCCCAGGCTGGCAGGATGTTTTCCTCTCACACTGGCCCAAACAATCTAGTTCCTCATTTCTTTGGATCCACTGCTTCCTTTTTGGCTCCCTGTGAGAACATGCCCACCTGTTTCTGTCCTGCTCCTCTCTGCTTTTGTTCAGTTTTATCCCTCTCCTGCAGCTTCGCAGTTTGACTTCAGGGAGCTGGCCAGCCCTGCCTCCTGGCCATCTCGGGGTTGCTGCAGCACAATTACAATCATTTCTAAACATGGATGAGGCCAGGCCTTTTCTCTGCCTTACTGTTTGCTTTCAGTGAAGTGGTGAGGCTGGAGAGATCTCGCTCCAACACAGCCACTGATCCCCTCAGTTTTAAACAGATCAGTGCTGAGTGAGTTAATGGATTGACCTCCAGAGCTCTGGCTCCTCCTAGGCAGCCACACGGCTGACTGGGATGAAGTGGGAAGCTGTTAGTTTACAGAAATCCTTATCTCTGTGTAGAAGTAAAGGTACTGAAGCTAGCAGGGTCTTGACTTAGGCTCTCTGCTGCATCCTGATGCTTGGATGCATTAAAAAGCAAAGTTGAGTGAAAAATGATGCACAAATTAATGTTTTCTCCTATTGGCTCAGACATGGAGGAGCTGTTCACCACTGGCACATCAGAAAGTTTGACCGAATTAAAGAGGTCATAAAGGCTTCCTATCATTTGGGAATTAGGTCTGAATCCCTGCTGGGACACAGGAGTGCACCTTCAGGGGTGATTGCATAGTGGTGTTTCTGTGGCTTTGACAGCTGTGACCTTACCCCTGACATGCTGGAGCTGTGGAGAGCCACTGCAGGCATAGCACTGCTCACTCTAATCTGATAAGGACATCAGTTACTGCAGCTCAGAGTGGCTCCCACCCTCACATCAGCCTGCAAAGACAAGCCAGAGATCCAGCAGTGCCCACAGCAAGCTGCTGCAGCACCTCTGTGTCACAGATGTGATCTCTGAGCTCACCCTCTCAAGTATCCACACGGTGTTTTGCCCCCACTGTTGCCTGCACCTGGTCCAGCGTCAACCTCGGGCAGCACCAGTGCCCTTAATTTGGGCAGTGCTGATGAGAGTGCAGATGGAGCTCACAGTGTGTGCAGAGCGAGGTCACTGCTGTCAACAAACCTGTGTGTAAATTCCTTGGGATCAGGGTGAAAAGAGCTGGTGAACTGTAGGTGAGATAAGGGGACTGGGACTAAACCACAGGACTTTGTGCTCTAACGTGTCACCGGTTTTATCTCCCCTCTAAACTTGCAGAACGCAACAAAAGCTTTGAAATGTCTTCCTTTGTGGAAACCAAAGGGCTTGAGCAACTTACAAAGTCTCCTGTGGAATTTGTGGAGTATCCTTGACTTTCAGGAACCCGCTTCCTAAGTCTTTCTATATCTGAGATTTGCTACAGAGCTTTATTGGAATTCAGAGACAGGAGCAGGGGAAATAGGGAACTCAAATGAAATTTGTAGATTTGACTGTCTTTTTAAATGAATTAATTGGCCTGAGTTCTGAAGAGCTAATTTAAAAACTGGCATGAGTCCTCATGCTGTGGGCTAGGACTAAGGGAATAGGCATAAATTACATATTGAAGACCTAATTCTTTGTATTCTGATTGTTAAAATTATCCTTCTTTATGGAGTGATAAGAGTTATGGTGAGCACATTGTCAAAATGTGGCTGACTTTTTTGCAAAGTTACATGAGAATGCTCGCTTTCCCATCATATCTCTGCTTCTGAGAACACTGAGATGGTTTATTGCCACACAATTTCTTAATTGTTTTTTTTAATAACTTCTAAAAAAAAGCTAATGAACATTCTGGTTAGACCTTCTGATGTTTCTCAGTATCTCTCATGGCTGCAGTTAAGAATGAATGAGATAAAATAGATAAACAGATAAAATAGTGCCTCAAAGGCGATTAATGAAAAGCTCCTTCCATAGATCAACTGCAGCACATTCTCATCTCAGAGATTTGTAGCCTCACCTGTAAGATGTGTACACTCATCATTTCTGTCCATGTAGAGGCCAATTCCAATCCTCATTCCAGAAAACCACTTTTTAACTGAACACCTCTCCCTGCTCCAGGGGAAGATTCACTGTTTACAGCCAAATGGCCTCTGTAAATGTCATCCTAGGAAAATCCCAAAGTAGGAACCATGAAGATAAATGGAATTTTATGAATGTGATCCTCTTAATGCATCTACCTGTGCTCTTTCCTTGCTTATTCTGAGTACTCTATGCAGGAAGAAGTAGCACCTTTAATTGCCCCATGCTTATCATACCTCCTACAAAACTGTGGAGGTCTGGAAGCGTGATGGTTGCAGAAATCCAGTGAGGAACCTGCTGCCATTCTGTAAAGAACACCTGCATTTAACCCTGCACTTGCACTTCTCTGCCACGTGATTTTTGTCATGTGTTCTATACCTTAACTACTCACTGCTCAGATACAACAAAATGCAGCTGAGCCGGATTTACCCAAAGGGAACACGAGTAGACTCTTCCAACTACATGCCACAAGTCTTCTGGAATGCTGGCTGCCAGATGGTCGCCCTCAACTTCCAAACCGTAGGTAAGTTGTGCTCTTCTCTGGGTTTGCAAAGCTGCACACGTCCACTTCTCTGACAGAGTTGCTGATTCATGGGTAGGAAAGGTTTTATTCATCAAAAATTATCTAGGGATTAAATTATACTATAGAGCTGTTAATTAAAATGTTTAACCCATGCTTATACTGTGTCTGTTACAGTCAGTATGAAATTACAGGTGGGTTTTTTTTATTTGGTTGCTTTTTGAAATTGTCATCTGTCCAAAAGATAACTCTTACCATATTTTTAACATCCAGATTTGTCTATGCAAATAAACATGGGAATGTACGAGTACAATGGCAAAAGTGGATACAGGCTAAAGCCAGAATTCATGAGAAGGCCAGACAAGCACTTTGATCCGTTTACTGAAGGAATAGTGGATGGAATAGTGGCCAACACTTTGTCTGTCAAGGTATGTATGTAGCTGGTGGAAGTGCTTTCATGGCAATGCCAGAGCATGGATATATTTATATTTCTGTGCTGCAGTGGCCTAGAAAATGACTATACTAAGCCAAGAAAATAAAATTAATTTAATTTCATGGAGTGACATTTAATTTTTAAATTCTGCCTTGTGTTTTGTATTGCTGGAATAAATCAATATATTTTTATTGGATGTATTCTTTGCCGTAGAAGTACTTACAGAATCACAGAACTGGGAAGTGAATGGATTTAGGAGCAGTTTGGCTGTGTTTTTAGAAACAAAGAGACAGATTTAAAACATGCTGTTGTGAAGTGGGAGGTTGGACTGGAATAGCTAGAACTCTACATGGTCAGTATAAATACATTTTTCTGGTTTTCTGAAAGTTCTCCAGCTGAACTGTGGAACCATAAATGTCAGCTGCAATTCATTGCCAACTTGTTTTTCCTTGTTCCTTTTTAAGGACCTCTGATGAAGGTCAGGGACTGCCAGGAATGTGCAGGTTGAGAATTACCTGCATGAGTGCTTAAGGGGATAGATTGCATTGGCTGTGACGGGGGACAAATTCACTTGGTGTATCTCCAGCTATAAAACCATAAACTTCCTGGAGTCCTGCTACTCCTTTAATGGACTTGTCCATTAGAACAGCCTCTGTGAAATAGAGTCCACCTGCAAAATATCCTCCTGTTTTCACTGAGGGAAAACAAGTATTTCCTCTCAGGCTGCAGGCAGAAGAGCAGCAGTCATGCTGGGAGGGATGTGGCTAAAGGAATAGTCTGATGACACTCACAGTAATAAAAGAGGATGTGTGGGGTGACCTTTTGTGGTGACCTGCAATCATGGAAGCTTTCAGGCCCCTGCTGTGGGTTTAGAGGCACTTTCTTCTGCAGTTACAGCAAACGGGGGTAGAAGTCGTTCAGCAGCTATTAGGAGATGCACAGCTTTTTAATGGGAATGAGCATCCAGGAGTCAGGAGACAGCTGTCAGAAGGCAGCTGCCTCTGCCTGCGCAGGAGGCTCTGCTGGTCACAGTGTCAGTGCTCGCACAGGCAGAGCTGGCACTGGATTGAGATGTGCTTTAGGCAAGCCTCAATTTGTTAAGGTACAGTGACACTGCTGCACACTCCTGTTCCTCTTCAGCTTTCTGAAGTAACTGCAGACCTTTCTTTCACTTTTTCAAGCTGAGAGTTGTGCTGCCTGTTAAAAATAAGAACTAGGAAAGATCAGCTATTTTAAAATTTTATTTTCATATTAAAACTCCTCTGTGAAGAGCCTTTATTAGAATATTGACTTTTAAGATTGTTTTCTCTCTCACAGCTAAAAGCACATATATCATTTTTCTGCCATTTAAACCTCTGTTTTTTCAAGCATTTTTTGAACCTGTTGTTGAGACTAGATAGAACTTAAGAGTTCTCAGGAAATAGCAATACAGATTGAGGAAGAGATCCAAATGACTATTCCTGCTGAGGGAAGGGCAGCAGCATGATCTCAACCACATTATCGCTCATAAGGGAATTCAGGACCACAGGGTCACAGGAAACCAGGCCTCACAAGTTCTTTTTCTGTGTCTGCAGTTAAATATTGGGGGTGGTGGGGTTCTGTTTATTGTGGGCTTAGTGTTGTTTTGGTTTTATCTTAAATGCACACTATCTGATCATTAATCAGAGTTATCCATCTGCATTACAGCCACTCACTTCCTAACCCACCACAGCAATCTCTAACGATGCTCCTTCGTTCTTTGGCTTTAGATAATTTCAGGTCAGTTCCTTTCTGATAAAAAAGTCGGTACCTATGTGGAAGTGGACATGTTTGGCCTGCCTGTGGATACCAGGAGAAAAGCTCTGAAGACCAAGACCTCTCAGGGCAATGCAGTGAACCCAGTCTGGGAAGAGGAAGCCATAGTGTTTAAGAAGGTTGGTGTAACACTTGCTTCCCAGAAGGGCACTGTGCTGTTTTTATCCCTGTGCAGTGGGGTCTTTCCATGGCTTACTGAAACGTTGCACTTGTTAGAAAGCAGGACAAGAGATTCTGAGTAGTTATTTCATAGTTCAGCTGCTTTTGCTGAACTTTGGCTGCTCCACTTGTGGCAGCTCCTGCTGAAAGAAGTGACTCTGAAGTCCCCTTGGTTGTTTCAGTGGCACAGCTGGAAGCAGCAGCCATGTGACTGGAATGGGCAGCAGGCACAGATCCCAGCAGCAGTTAAGTGGAATGGCCATGGCAGCGTGCCCTGGCTGAGCAGCCTTCCCGGGAACCTAAGAGCAGGAGAGTGGGAATGCAGCTCCAGTGGCCTGGCTCGCTGAGCTGGCACAGCCAAAGCAACCTGCTGTCCCTGCTTATCCCTAGACTGGGCTACAAAACCATCACCCAGGTGATGAAGACACAAATCCCATCCACTTGAGATGAGACATGAACTTCTGAGCTACTCATGCAGTATTACTCAGACTCAATTCTCTAAACTTTGAAGGGGGCAGAAAACACTGAGCACGTTTTAGGACCATGCAATGTGGATGTTTTATTGCACTTTGCAGCTGATATTTGAAGAGAACCTCTGGGTTTTGCTCACTGAGCACCTTGGTTAAGTATATCCTGGGTACAGGTGCTTGTAAAACCGTTCCTTTCAGATTTCTCTAAGCAAGTGTCGCTCACAAGGATGTTTATACACTTGGTACTTGCAGCAGTGCTCTTTTCCTGGAATATTTGGCCTTCTGAATGGCTTTCCCTTGGCAGCCTGCCAGACTTTAAGTTTGGAAACATCACTAGCATTTTTCTTCTGTAATGAACTTCTAATTAGTGTACTTCGTTTCTCTATTTAGTTAACGATCATGCCTGACTGCCCCTGTGCTCAGAGAAGCACAGGCTACTATTTTTAGTAGGTTGAAAATAAATCAGAAAAGCTCTTAGGTTTGGATTGTTGCTTTTTTTTTTTTTCCAATGACTAGATAAATATTAGCATATATTCTCTGCAGTCTGTGGAAGGAGCTGCTTCATTCAGAGCTGAAGGTTAATAATGCAACAATATTGCCTTCCAGGTGGTTTTACCTTCCCTGGCCTGTTTAAGGTTAGCAGTGTATGAAGAAGGAGGGAAATTCATTGGCCATCGGATATTGCCAGTCTCAGCAATTCGACCAGGTAAAACCTTTTTCCCCATCCAGACAGACAATTTGTAGTCAAAAAAGACAGCAATCTCAATTGCTCTAAAGCAGCAGACCTAGAGCAGCTGGGGGCTTGAGTAATCTGTCTTGGCTTTGAAAAAGAAAAATACCATATTTCACCAGAAATTTTAATTTTTGACCATCCAGGAAAACCAGTGGAATTAAAGCATCAGAGGCATAGTTGGCACTTCCTTATCTCCAGTACACCGACTTCATGCTCACAGGTTTATGCTAAAAAGTGCAATTGCACACTTTTAAGAGGAAAGAGGGCAGCAACAGCCAATTTTGATCTGTCATCTTAGTGAGAATGGGATGTGGCTGGGAATGAAAGCAAAATCTGCTCCCCTCAATGTGTATTCTCCACACATGGAAGACTGACCTATATGCAAGCTGTTATATCTCTGTAACACCTTTAAATCAGTCCAAAATTACTCTCATCCTCATTGCTGAAAATTAAAAGAAAAATATCATTATTGGCCTTTTCTAAATCACATTGTTTCTGCTATAATTAGTGGCCACTTAAATGAAAATTACTTTGTGCGACAACTCTGGCCACATTTTCCAGGCCAGGGACTTGTTAGAGATCCTGTTTCAGAAAGATGCAGTGACATTGGCAGTTTGAGCAAGGGAAGTGTTCAAATTCAGTGCCAGATTTTCCAGCGAGGGGAGGAAGCTGAATTAGGGCAAACATATGGGCCATGACCACGCTCCCAGCTTCACTCGCACTGGAAAAGGAGGAATATCGGTATCCACCCTGTGCCTTATCCAGCACAAAACTCTCGTGTCCCCGTACCTAACAGTTGGCCATATTATTCCTGAAGAGTAATTTCCACACCCTTTTCATGAGCAAACTCTGTTTATTAATCTAGCTGAAACCTCTTTTATGCCAGCTGCATTTTCTGCTGGCTTAGTGGATGTAGTTGTCTCCTGGAGCATCTGCTGGGTGAAGGAAGGTAGATGGGTGATTGGAGGGGAGGAGGGGGTGGGAAGGATTTCCCTCTACTGGTAAGTGAAATCTTGCCAGAGCTGTTCCCCACAGACCCATTCTCTGTCCTTGTGGCTCCAGCATCATTTGATTACAGCATGTGATGGAGAACAGGCTACTGGTCTGAGTTTGTGTCCATGCTGAAAACCTGCTGGAGGAGGTTGAGAGAACTGAGAACCCTTTGTAATATGTAATTTCTCTCTTTTCTGAGATGCTATTGAAAGTTATATCATGCTGTCACATAAATCCACAGACTTGTCATTGTTCCCAAAGCAAGGATTTAACCGTTACTTGGAGAGAGAGTTGCTCACATCAGCCAAGTGGGGATTCCCTCAGATAAATGCATCCTGCTCCTGGCTTGGATCCTGACACTTCCCTCGTGTGGCTCCCAAACTGGACATGGCACTCGGTGCCACACGGTGATCAGTCAAAGGTTGGACAGCCAGCTTTCAAAACAGTCTCGAATTTCTCTTTTTGCAGATACATTCCTAAGTATAGTCACACAATAGGATTTATACACACAAACGCACTCTGTAGACATCATGCTACATTTTATATTTTTAAAATCAGATGCTGTGTGAGGATGGGCTGTTACATCTCAGTTTATTGCTGAGTACTACCAGGGTCACTTTTGAAAATTAAATAAGATCTACAAAACTAAAAAAATTCAAACATAGGTACTAAAACAGAATGCATAAAAAAATTAAATAAATTACCATTTTTAGCATCTGTCACATATGTAAGAATAAACAGAAAATACTATTTTAAACTGCAGTGCCACGTGCCTTTCTAGCAGTCTGTACACTTACCCCTGAAACCCTTCAGGTAAATTTTCGCTCCCAGAAGTCCCTGGAGCTGCTTGCTCAGTTGGAGCCACACTATAAACAACAAATGATAACAGAGATGCATTGGAAGTGCCTGTGGAAGGGTTTATGCTGTGAACTGGTTGTTCCTTACTTTGCAGGCTATCACTACATCTGCTTGAGGAATGAGAGGAACCAGCCTTTGACACTGCCAGCTCTCTTTGTGTACATAGAGGTCAAAGACTACGTCCCCGACACTTACGCAGGTAACTCTGTAGTATGCAGGTCATTTTCCTGCTGGGGAATAGAAAGGTTAATTGAAACACAAAATGCATGGGGTGTGGATGACTTGCCAGGCTGGGGTAACAGTCCTATGAGCAAAGGTCTGCATCTGATGGATCACTCTGTCTCCTCACTCCTAGGAGATGGCCTGATTTACAGTGACTTGCCTGAGCCTTAGGATTAGGGCCAACTCTTATTTTCAGCAGACTCCAAAGGAGGAAATACCCCAGGCATTTTCCACTGGAACACAAATGAAAGTTTGCATGCAGGATACATGAGTATGTAATTATTTCCTAGGCAAAGTGCCACACTGGAGGGAGAGAACTGTGTTTAGGCATTGGCTCTAAACAAGGGTAGGTTTAAATGCCATGCAGTGAAAGACCATCTTCAGTGAAAAACACTATTCTGCCTCTTTCTTAAAAGTTGAGGAGTGCTGGGGCAGTAACACCAGGGCTTTGAAACTGAAGTATTTGCCTTGTTCCTAGATGTGATTGAGGCCTTATCCAATCCAATCAGATATGTAAACTTGATGGAGCAGAGAGCTAAGCAGCTGGCTGCACTGACTCTGGAAGATGAGGAAGAGGTCAAGAAAGAGGTAAGGGAGGTTTCTGAGTCTGGAAATCATGCTAGAGTGTTTAAAAGCACCTACTTTGCTTAGAAAGACCAGTAGTGAAAATCCCTGGGAACTGTGCGTGTTGATTACGTGAACACCTGTGAAGATCTCACCATGGATGAGACTGGGGCACACGACACCCCCGCAGCATTGCACTGTGAGCGTGGTTTCACTCAAGGCAGCGTGGTGTGCACTGAGCAGGTTGTTGTTCAGGGCTGAAGGAAATTAAAAACTCTGTGTGCTGTGCAACATCGCTCTGTAGCAGCTGAAGTCTTTGTGAGTCAATGCCTGTTGTTTTCCAGTGTGCTGCTGGTTCCCCATACTAAAAAAGACAACTCTATGTCAGGAGGTTTTCCTAAAAATAGTACAAATGGCACAGAATTTCAGGCTGTCATTCTGTTGAGAAGCATTAGTGTGTCTCAGTTTATGGTGTCGCTATAGATTCTCTCTGAGCAAACGTGTCCTAAAGAGACACAGAGTAATCATACAATAATTTATGTAGGAAGGGACCTCTGGAGTTCAGCTGATCCAACCCTTCACAAATGTTAGAAAGAGCAATGAAGAGGGAGGAGACCGTGGAGTAACTGAATGGTCAGGCCTACTGTGGCTGAGCTGAAAGCTATTGGAACCACAGTTTTAGTTGTTAGGTACAGTTGTATATTTACAACTTAGTTGTATATTTAGTTGTATATTTATGGTTACCTGCAGACTAACCTGTGAACTCTTTCTTCTGTATAATTGAAGGTGTTGTTCATCCAAATGCACAGATGTTGTTCTGAGTATAATTGAGAGTTCAGCTGTGGTTTCTGATAGACTCTTGCACGTTCAAACATTCAGTCCCTCTGTTCCAGACACTGTCACTGGGGCTTCTGGCAGTGTTGGAGAATATCAGCTGTGTCTGTCAGAGGTGGCTGTGCCAGGTGTTGTGCACACCAAGTGATCAGAAGGCTCTTGGCACAGTCTCTAGCAAAGACAGAGAAATGCTTTTTAATCCTAAACTGCCCTCTGCTCTGGTGCCTGCCTTCTGCAATTCTCAGATGTGCAAAACCTCGCTGAACTAGATTTTGTAACCAAGAATACATTCCCAAAGCAGACCAGATGAGTGAAAGTCATTACAATTCAGTAGCCAACAATTTACTCTTTGTGCAGTGTCACAAGTTCTGCTGAATGAGGACACTGTGAAATGCTCAATAGTATCCTAGACATTTATCTAGGACACGCTACACATGAGATTCTATATTAATAGGAAAGCCTTTTTTTAACATAATCCTTTAAATACCTTAGAGGTCATTTTTACTTTTGAAAAACTACAGATTTTCCTGATATGTACAGGCTTATTTGTTAGTCAGAAAAATTCTTGTTGTAGAGTGTCTTCTGCAGTGATTGGAAGAAGGAGAGATGACTCTGTCAAGGAGCTTGGAAGCTCATAGGATAAAAGAGCTTGTTTTGGAGAAGCACAGGAATATTTTGTAAAAGAAAACTGTAGTGATTATGGTGTGTTTGCTAGAAATGTGTAATGGTTGAGTTAGCTGCAGCACCAAGGGGCAGGGACAAAACTGCCACTGGAAGTGTCAATCTGAATTCACCACTGTTACCTTCTATTTTAAAGGCACTTTTTGGGTAAGATATTTTGGTCTGTACTTGGAAATCTTGAATTCCCTGACCGTGTTTTGTAATGATAACATTTTCCTCATCTGTCAGTCTGTTTTCTTCACTTTTATTGGCCCACGACAATCACACCCATTAATAATTGCAAGTACATTCACTGGCAACACAGCTGAACAAACCCAAGAGTGTTTGCCAGAAATGAACACCTAAGTGCACCTGGATTCACATTTCCAATGCCCAGTTCAAGCTTACACACTATAATTGATGGTGTGCGAAGCTGAGCTGTCTCCCAGCACAGATTCCACTCCCCACACCTCTTTCCTTCCC